>JABUQX010074453.1:35000-60000 GCA_015478945.1 Trachelipus rathkii | reverse complement strand
TAATAATAATAATAATAATAAAATAATAATAATAATAATAATAATAATAATAATAATAATAGGAACTTAGCAATCTTTAAATATTGGTATAATTCATAAAAATGAAAATTCAAAATGATATTTTAAGTATTGTAATGAAAAATATTGGTTTTCTTCTTCTTCTTCTTCTTCTTCTTCTTCTTCTTCTTCTTCTTCTTCTTCTTCTTCTCTTCTTCGCTCCCTCGCACCCTCCTCGTCTCATCCAGAAGACTAATGAACTTTGTTGTTCATTTCTGTGTGGTTTTCTCTGAGCAACGGTTTTTGTCGCGTCCAAATTAGAGATTAAATCAAGGGAGGAAAAACAGAAACGTTTTCCTTTTCATCAAATTACTTTCCCTTCACGCGTTCATATGTGTACGGAATATTTTTTTCAAAGCACGTACGTACTTGCATTTATACACCATAATACACTCACAATACATATACCGTATATATATATATATAATATAGTAATATATAATATATATATTATATAAATATATATATAGATATATATATATATATAAATAAGATATTCTAAAATATATATATATATATATATATAATATATATATATATATAAATATATATATATATTATAATATATATATATATATATATATATATATATATATATTATATATATATATATTATATAATATATATATATATAAATATATTATAATATATATATATATATATATATATATAAATATATATATATATAATATATATATATATATATATATATATTAAATATATATATTATATAATATATAATATATAATATATATATATATATAAATATATATATATATATATTATATATAATATAATATAAATATAATATATATATAATATATATATTATATATATATATATATAATATATATATATACTTATATATATATATATATAATTATATATATAATATAATATAGATTATAATATAATATATATAAATATATATATATAATATATATAAATATATATATATATATATATATATATATATATATATATTTATATATATGTTTGTGTGTAGATGGAAAGGGCGAAACACAATTCACCAAATAAAAACAAAGAGGTACAGTACACCACATAAAATAAAACAAAACCAAAAAAAAACACCGAAAAAATTGTTTAAAACAATATAGGAGACTAACACAAAGAAAAAAAAAGGGATTGCCTGTTTGTTTGTTTTTATTTATTTATTTATTTATTTTTCTACCTTATATTTCTCTCTTGAATTTTTTTTTTTTTTCAAAATAAGAATTTAAATAAAGGGAGAGTAAGACCCCTCTTTATAAGGGGAACACCTTTTTTTTTTTTACCTCGAACCATGATAAATATTGACCCTCCTCTCTCGGACGGAAGGAAACATGGACCCTTCCTTAACGCTCTTCAGTCCTCAGAAAAACATTCCCAGGAAAAAAAACTCTAAAAATAAAAATATATTTTTTAAAATCATCGTCATAGTTTCTTATCGATTCGTTTTTTTAAATTCTCACAATGATTATTAATATTTCATTTGTAAATTAAATTCTTTCCTTTGTCTTTTGCCGTTATCTGAGTTTCGTTTTATTTTGTTGTTTAATGTTTTTCTTAGAAAAAGAATCGCCCTCTCAATTGAAGGGATAAATATAATGTAAAAAATAATTAATATCTTCCAACGCTTTATTTCCGAAGGAACCTTTTCTCAGAATCTCTCTCTCTCTCTCTCTCTCTCTATATATATATATATATATATAATATAATATATCAATAATATAAGAAAAATGAATTAGAGCATAAATAATATAATATAAATAAATATATATAATATTAGATATAATATATATAACATAATATATAATATGATATATATCACCAAATATAGGAGATGATTATTTAAATAATTACCCATTTCACAATGAGGTATCTCCATAACTGCACAACGACCGCCCTATACGGAGGAGAGAAAGCAACTTGGGTTTGGGCATGGAATAAAGCAAAGCGCGCCACAAAATCCCTTCACACGAAAACTGTTCGATTTGAAAAAAAATTAATATAAGACTTCTAAACAAATCAGGAAATAAAATATAAGATAGGAATAATTAAAAATAAGAATAAGATGGAATATTAAAAAATAAGAATATTAAGGAGAGGTAAGTTTGAGTTATGTGTGTGGAAAAATGTTTATAGTGTGGATGATTATAAAGAAACAGTCAAATGATAATAGGGATTGAGCCAATAGAAAATTTTCTTTGAAATAATTTGTATGTTCAGAATATCTAATTAGAGACAGGTCCAATGCTTGCCTCTTCGTTAAACAAAACTATTGTATATGTAAAGATCTCTTTTTTAAATAGAAATAGAAAAAAAAAAAAGAAAAATAATTGAATCCTTCATAATAAAAAATATTACCAATGAAAATTCAAACCACAATATTAATTTTAAAATACATAAAAAAAGTAGTAGATAGAAGTTAGGTGCAACTACCACGCCTGAGGAGACACCAACCACTATTAATAAAGACATTTTAAAAGGACACGCAAAAGTATCACGATTGATAATACAGAAGACTAAGATAGTATCAGAAGCTTTTGTATACAAAGCTATCAAGAACGCTTTGATATGTCAGCCACCCACGAGCCAACCAGAATCAAGGAATAAAAATGCTGAATTGCAGAGGAGGATCACCGGGAAGTCAGGAAGAGGTGCATAAGAAAAGGGAAAAAAAGACGAAAAGACACTGACTTCCGGGAACCATACTAGCAATCTGAAAAAGGATTAGAAGGATTGAAAACAATAATTAGGATGTCTCCCCAAAACCTTCCTCTACAGAAGTTAGAATTAAAAAAATTGGAAATGACCAGAGGTCTTTATTTTTGACAAGGATTTGTGAAGAAGTGGAAGCAACCGGCTCCTATCTTTTTGGAACGAAGAGTGGATCACACATAGCTGCGATACTTATCGATCCGAATTCAGAAACGAATTAGGAACAAGATTTTTGAGAGAATAAACGAAGGAAAAATGAGCGTCAAAACCATGCGGCCAATGTTTAAGCTTCAAGATAACAGAATCACACTTTAAGAGAAAGAAATTTTAAAATATGCAAAAAACGAGTTTTAGAAAGGTAAGCTGTGTGGAAAAAAGTGAAAAGGTGGAAAAAGGTGAAAAAGTAATAGCCTCCTGAATTTGTATTGTTTAAAGAGGAATTAGAGGACAAGGGTTGACAGTTTTGAGTTCAGCTAGTAGAAGAGACAGCACTGGTGCCGTTGGAAAACACTACACAGGATATAAAAAGGGAAAAAAAAAAGCTTAAATTGTGATATTTCGCGAAGTATTACTAAGCTAAAAATAGTTTTGAGTTAGAATATATCAAACATAATTCGACAGTTGAGAAAGACGTTGGGAAATTCCAAAAGTAATAAATCGCTAAGGCAGACTGGAAGGGACCGTACGAATGTTTACAATCAAGGCAAAAACGATTTAGAATGAAGTCTAAATCGAGTAAATTTACCCCCCCCTCCATGCAAGAAACGAGAGAGACTAATCCCGCCGGAAATTTGAAAAAACCCCACCCCCCTCCCTCCCCCCTCAATAAATGATCTTCCCAGGGAACTATGAAATTAGGGAAGTTGATCGTAATTCGGACACAGTAGCCACCCCGGGTAAGCCACTCTTCAGAAGTCTAAATTACCTAGATAATCCGATGTCATTAACGCGCACAGTAGACAAAATTGGCACTATGATTTTCAATATATGGGTACTGATAAAACAGATAAACCTTCAGTATTTTGTATCAGTGACAATTTAAAAATAAAAATGACTGCTATTCAAATGTTATGCTTCTGTAGATTGCTTCTATTTATGATTGGACATCTGACAATAATGACTGGCATGTATTTTTACTTTTAAGGGAGTTAATGGATATATTGTTTGCATTTGAGTTAGAGGCTTGGGAGGTTGAATATTTACGAGACATTATTGATACATTTACAAATCAGTATTTGATAAGAATCCGTAACACTTTAAAGCCTAAAGGCCATTATTTATTGCATTATCCTGACCAAATATATAAATTTGGACCACTAGTTCATTGTAGTACAATAAGGTATGAAGCAAAGCATCAGTATTTTAAAGAAGTTTATAATAAATTAAAAAATAGAAAAAATTTATCAAGAACATTAGCAGAAAAGCATCAAGAGTATATGTCATTAATGTTAAACAACTTAGAATTTTTTTTTGATAATTATCAGGTGCACAATCCATATAATCCATTAGAAAAAAGAAATTTAGAAGATTTGAAAGTTCTTGACATTTTGGGAAATATTTTTGAGGAATCATGGAATAATTTGGTTACCTTTTGTTACAAAATCACCAAAAAAATACCCAATAATGAAAATATTGAATGTGGATATATTTTTCCTATGTTTGCCACACAAAGAGTGGAGAAGTTTGCTTATATATACCAGTTATGTAAAATGAAAATAAATAATCATGAATCTTTAATTGCTCTTTGTAAAATACTAAAAACGATAAACTTTTCTCAACACTTGCATTGTTATGAAATAGAAGCTCCATTGATGACTGGTTATAAGTATGAATATGCCGCATTTATTTTGGAGAATACCATTTCCTGGCAGTTACTTGGATGTTACAACATAGGGAACAAATGGTATGCATCATTAAAAAGAAAAACCAAATGTAATCTTTATGTAAAACCATTACTTAGTAAAACGCTATAAAAAGTTTCAAAAATATTTTTAATATATATATATATATATATATATATATATATTATATATATATATATATATATATATATATATATATATATATATATATATATATATATACTTACTTACTTCTGCCCCTGGCCCACCTTCAAATTGGAGGGCCACACTGCTCCAGGAAGCCGGCTGCCGCCCACTGGGCGGTTCCACAGATCGAGAAGGGAAGAATAGAGAAATCGGCGCGGGGGCGTCGAGAGTCAGAGCACCCAGAAGGAGTGCTTCTATTGTGTCATGGAATTAAACATCTGCGTGCAAGGGGGGAGTGAAATTATCTAGTCTTGAATTCTAGATTTATATTGCATGAGTTTAGGGTTGGTGACCTGATCTGCTCCGGGCAAGGTCCAATTTTGCCCCTTCTGACAAGTGTTTCGTTCTCTAGGGGATGGTTTGGGAGGTGGAGTGTTTAGGCAAATTTGTTATGGGCGATGTTTTGATAGGTATTGTTGGTTAGATGTATATGGTATGCGTAATTCAATGACCTAATTGAGGGGGAGGAAATTATGTTGTAAGTGTATGGTGAATAGAATTGAGCTGTGTGAAGCAAGGGGGGATTTATAGTCTTTTGATCGGAGAGGGTTGGTAGAGAATTTTAGGTGACAAGGGGTGGGATTTGGATACAGGTTTTTGATAAAAATTGCAGTTCCCCACCATCTCAACGGTGATCCTGTGGGAAATGGGGAGGATGGAAGTTTCGTGTCGTGTAAATGTTGGATTGGGTGGTTTTTGTGCAACTGTGATAAATTCTAAGGGCTGTGTTTACTGTAAGATTTGTTATTGTAATTTGTTGGGTTTTTTTTGATTTGAGAGTGCTGGAAACCATGTGGCTGAGACATAGTTTAGGATTTTGTTCTATGAGTTGTTTATAAGATATGATGAGTCTCTAAATGTTTTTTTGTCGCTGAAACGTCTTATTATGAAAAGGTTCGGAGGGTAGTTTAGTTTTTACGTCGGGCATTTGAGGAAGTCGATTATGGTCCGATGGGAGGGTATGGAGTAACGTCATGTGAGTTGTAAAGGTAATCCCAATATTTTTTGTGTTTTGTTTAGTGGAAGGATGGTTATTGTTCTATAGTGATTATAAGGATGGAGTTGAGGATGGTGGATGGTCAGTAGTTAAAGAGTAATGGAGGATTTAAGGGGGGATGCTGTTATTCTGTTGGAGGTTAATCAATTTTCTAATAAAATCGTTATATTCCTGGGTATGTTGTGTGGCTATGTTTACGTCTGGTGTTGGGAAATAAGACTTGATGTCATCTGCGTAAGTAATAAGTTTGGTGGATTGGTGGGTTTGGGTGGGTAGATCTGCTGTGAAAAGATTGTTGAACAAGAATGGAGAGAGAATGGCGCCCTGTGGGACCGCCATTTTGTAATTTGATAGAATAAGAGAGGTTGTTTTTGTATGAAACTTTGAGTCGAAACGATTGGTGAGGAAAAATGGAGAGCATTTTTGTCATATATTTTAACCAGTGGGGAGTTGGTAGGATTTTGAATAAGTATGTTGTGTGGGGATCAGTGTCGGAATGCTTTGTCTGTATGTCTATTGCATGAGTATTGATCTGTGGAAGGGGATTTGGTTGAAGCCATTAATGATGTGTCTGTGTAAGGAAGGTGAGGCTGTGGTTGTAGATGTGGTTGCTTTTGAATCCGGTTGAGGAAATCTGGAAGAGTTAGTAATTGGCTTGAGGGAAAATTTTGTTTATATTAATTTCTCAAGTAGTACTATGGAGCAAAGCAGAGAATTGAGCGGTAAGAGGAGGGAGTTAGGTCGTTTTAGGTTTTATGAGTTTGGGATTATTAAATGCTTGTTTCCAGTATTATGGTGTATATGTAGTTAAGGTGCCAAGATTTGTTGAAAGATTTATCAGTGATTAGGAGGATTGCTTTTTCTCCAAGGTGTTTTATGGTGAGTTGGAAAATTGGGTACTGGACCTGATGCTTTTGAATTTGGAGGGTTTAATGCTTCTGACTATCATGTCGAGTTTAAAGTGAATTGAGGTGGAGGTGTGGTCTAAATTGGAGTTTTATCTAAGTTGATTTAGTTATTTCCTACTTGTCAGGGTTAAATAATAAATAACCAACTAGAAAAACTTCAATATAGACCACAGGATATATATATAAATTATATATATAATATATAAAATAATATATATATTATATAATAAATATATATATATATATATAAATATATTATATATAATATTATATATAATAAATTATAATATTTATATATATATGACCTTTTTATGTTTAAGTTCCCTTCTCTCTTGATACATCCATTCTTTTAGTGCATTGATTATTTTTGAAAATAATTATGTTAATATATTTTTTTAAATATTCTTTTTTGGTGCTCCAATCTTTTATATTTTTTTTAATTATAAATTATTTATTTAATAATTGTTGAATATATAATAAAAAGATACCTTTATGAATTAAAAAAAAATACTACAGCTTTTTCAACTCTTCCAATTTTTGAATCAGCCTTCAAAACATCATCATCTGCAAAAACTGCATGCACTAGGGTAATGGCAAATCTACTAAATTTTCATTTCAACTATTAATTAAAACATTATACAGTTATTGAGACATCACACACCACTTTCTAAGCCCACCACATGCATAAAAAAATGGGAAGTTATCAAAATTTCTATATAAAAATAAAAAAATTCTATATTGAACTCTTTTCGTTTTACGGAATTTTTATTTTTCTAGTTTTTATTAAAAAATTCAACATTTCTGGTTGCCACTCCTCTTAATTTATCTAATAAGTATATATTGATTTGTAATAGTAATATTTATTACTATATATATATAAGTATTATAGTATATTATAATAAGAGTTATCAACCATATATAATATATATATATATTAAATATACTATATATACTAGATATGATACATATACTAACCAACCCTATATATAATATATATATATATATATATATATAAAATATATTAATAATACTTATATAGCTTATATTACTCATAATGCACTATGCCTGTCCATACAAATTAAAGTTTTTCAAATTAGGGTTATATTAAATAATTAAAATGTCAAAGAGATTTCTGGTCACATATTTAGATCATGCAAAAATATGTGAAAATCCTTGTGAAGCAATGGTAAGAGAAAAATTTTCAATTGCTAACAATGTGCAAATATTTTTACAATATTTTGACAAGGATTTTGATTCCTTTGTTGATTGTGATTGGATGGAGTTGGATCATTTGTCATCTAATAAACTTAAAAATTGTGAAGTAAAAAGAAATGAATATAGATATTCAATTTCTGACATTTCTGCTGATATTTCTTCAGCTGAGAGTGACATATCCACAGCATCAACAATAATTATTCCAACTATAGAATTGGAAAATACAGAAATTGACAACTCTGACTTTTCTGCTGCCCAAATTTTAAATCTTGATAATAATGAATATAACCAAGAATTGCACAACGCAGATGATGACAAACAAAAATTTAAGGATTCCCAAAAATTAAACTCCGAAAATACTTTACATCATGGAACATCAAAAAATTTAGGAGAAACTGATCATATGAACTTACAATATAAATTACCAGAAATCAAACCTGAATCCACACTGGGAAGGAACTTAAGAGCAAAGACTGTATTTAGCAACAAGAACAAAAGTATTTTCCTAAATTTAATCTATGAAAGTTTTTCTTCTCAAGGAATTTAGTAAGTAGCGCTATTAAGTCTAAATAATATATATATATATATACTACCTATATATATAAAATTATATATATTAATATATAGTTAAGTTATATTATATATATATTAGATATATAATAATTTTATTATATTATATAATATAATATTAATATATATATATATATATTTAATATAATCTTTTTTTCCCCCAA
Source organism: Trachelipus rathkii (assembly GCA_015478945.1). Lineage (NCBI taxonomy): Eukaryota > Metazoa > Arthropoda > Malacostraca > Isopoda > Trachelipodidae > Trachelipus > Trachelipus rathkii. Next base: position 51,320 of record JABUQX010074453.1, on the reverse strand, counting down.
TGAGATCTGAGGTTAATGTTGTAGTGATATATCAATCGGAAAAGAGATAGTTAAATAGAACATGACACAAGTTCGAAAAGAAAGGTCCCATCCTTAGCCTGACCCCTCTATACCTATAGTTGAGAACTTGTCACGCAGTCAAAAATATCCACCTTAAGAGCTTCACGGGGCCGCATAATGGACCTTCACCATAGGCATCTCGTCAATTGTAAAGGTATTTCATCCCATCTGGCTCCAGATATTATGTATATATATATATAATATATATATATTATATATCAAAAATTATATATTATATTATATATATATACAGATATATATGGGGCCACAACTACCATACCCTCTCACAAAACCCCGCTATTCACTCATGATTATATGCACCTTTATTCTCGGCCACTTCTGCCAAACTACACATTTCTCTCCTTCAGACATACGTTTACTGACTCAAAAATATACTTTTTCTTCGGTCTCCCAGCCGTGTCAAATTTCCCCAACACACCTGCAATATATATCAGATACTTAACCAACCCACTGTCAATTCAATCTTTTCACTATGACCAAAATACCATTCATCAAAGTAACTGTTCATTTATTTCTGTCATTTAACCCCTTTCTTCACCACATAACTCTCTAAACGTTCATTCCCCTATTTTATCAATTCTTTTCACACCTAAGCATGGCTTCCTAAGATTGTCCATTTCTGACGAATTTAACTCTTTAGATCTTATACCTTCAGTATTTCCAGGACATAGTTCTTAACTTACTATACTTAACACAATTATAGGTAACAACTATTACCCTCATTGTAAGACCCTATTGTCATCAAGACTATTCTTTTACATCACTAAAGATTTAATGCCCAACCACCTTTCCTGCCATTCAAAATTTCCTACTACATACTCTGCATCATCCGTTTCATTTTCATCCAACATATATATATATCTAAAATATTTAAACTCAGACACTTGTTCCGAGCTGCTCACAAATCTAAACATACTTCACACCGAGCCTGTCCCTCACTCACGAACCATAACTCTGTATTACTATCTCGTATATCTACGTTTACTTTCAAAACCCTCTTTTTATACACACCCTACCAATTCTCTCCAACTCATTCAGAATTCCCACAAAACCAGAATCATCCGCACAATAATAATAGTAGAGGGCCACTCACTCAGCCTCCCGTCATGCGACCTCCTCTCAACCGATTCTAAACACCATTTATCCACTGTCCACCCCCATCTCTAATTTCTTCATAACCCCCTCCATATACAAATTGAAAAACCAGCCAAGGGGAGCATAACACATCCCTGCCTCACTCCCCTATTAGAAATTTAAACCAATCACTTTTGAACCATTCTATTCTTAACATTACTTTTTTGATTCCATTGCACGAAGCCTACTATCCAACACCATAAATTTACTAAACACCATGCCATATAGCTTCCCTATTAATCCTATCATACGCCTGTTGCGAATTCCGTAGAACCTAAATACAATATATTCTGGCTCTCTCCTCATTTTCTCAAGTCAGTTGATTTCAATTGTAAAGTATGATCCACACATTCCATCTACCACTCCTAGCCACCTTGTTCTTCATCCACAATCAGTTACTCTCTGTCACTCGACGCACTCTTTGCGACTAAAAATACCAGCACGTAATATCTTCCCTACACACAACCTCAATACTCAACAAACACATAACATATCACCCCTATAACTCCATTAAACGTCTACCACTCTATCTCACCATCATCACACCAACATATCATCATAAGAGCAGCCTCAGGTACTATTACTGGCTACTCCGTCTCAAACCTAACCTCCCGAACAATATTACCCTCCATAAATGCTTTATTTAACACAACTTCCAAATCCAATCAATCACCATCTCGCCTCCGTCTTAATTCATTTCACAGTTAAAATTCATCTTAATACCTAGCGAGATTTACCATTCTTCAACTTTTCACTCTACCCAAATTACCATTCTCCTTACTAATGAATGACCTCATCCCCAAAATACCTATTCCTTCTTGCACCAATCAAACCCACACACCCATTCACTATCACTTCTTTCATTTACTGTTAACATTATACATTCTCGAAGTGTTCTTTTCCACATGTCCCACGTTCTTTCTACATGATCACATCATTTCATACAGTTACAAAAATTACCATTCCTCATTCATTTGTCTAAGTAGGTTCCCCTTATTCCTCATTCTTAAGCTTTTACGCGTTTTCTTCCTGAGAGGCTTCCTATTCACCCTTCTAAGTCCCTCATTCATTTCCTCTTTCCATAACTGATTCATTTACCTCTTCTTTCTCCTACGTATGCACCCCTTATAGTAATTTTTTTCCTCCTTATATACTTCCAAACTTCTTTATTGAAACCTTCATCATTGGCTTTTAGTACATATATCAACCACGCTTCTTTTTTATTACTTTAAGCCGCTTGCATCGCCTTAATTCTCACCACTCACTGTAACATTCACTTCGCTACATTTTAGCACATCACCGCATACTTCCTTATGCACTGCTTCCTTCATTGACTCCCAGATTTGTTCAGTTTCAAACTGTTCACACTCCAACTGAATTACTTGCGAGTGCTCTTAGATATACTTTATCCTTATGACCTTGTGTTCACTAACTTATCGTACTCTTAATTTTCTACCCACTTCTCTCTGTTTCAACTTCCCTCTCCATCCAAGCCCCACTAATTTAATTTTACAGTACGAACGCAACATAATGATCCGAAATCCCTTCCTAATCTCTCACTGATTTAACATCCAAACACATACTTCAACATCTTCCGTGTAGGATTTTTATGGAGCGAATACTTAGCACGTTAAAAGTCTTTTTTTTACTTTTAATTATTCCTTTATTTATTTTATAGCTAGTATATGATATAAATTCTAGCAAAGGCAGCAGCTACCAAGCAGTAGAGAATAAAAATTATACTAATCTAATAATTTGGATACATTAACTTTGAGTAATAGAGTCCCTTGAGAGTTTTTTCACATTAAATTATATTTTTTTTTTTTTATTTTGTTTTTTTTTTTTTTTTTTTATACTATATTATTTCTTTTTTTTTTTTTTTATTAGTTTTATTATTGTTTTATTTATTATTTTATGCACAGCGATAAGCCTTTGTTTTTATTTAGCTTATGTTCTTATTTCAACAATATTGGACATAGATACAAAGAAATAGCCACTACAATTTTAACCAAATATCCTCACTTGTCAATGGGATTTGAATTAATGAAGCAAAGGCTTATTTTTAAATTATATAATAAAATTATATTATTTTATAGAAGAATATATATTATGCTATTCTTATCTACTATATATATATATTATATGATAAATAAAAAATTATAATATATACATTATATAAATACTTATTATATTATATGATATAATATATTTGATATATAATATTATAATATTTTAATATGGTATACTATATTTTTTATATTATATTATTTTATTATAAAATAACATTAAATTATTATATTAATTAAAATAGATAAAGTGTAAAGTGTTGATAAAAATGGAGTTTACCATTACAGCTAAGGAAAAGTGTTATTGAGTGTCAAAGGTATAATTACTGGACGTGCGATAAATATAAAGAGTTAAAGGCTCGTACTACCATTATTACTAATTAGCAGATTGGAAACCGTCCGGCTGGTAGAGTGGAGAGAAGATGGATTCATTCTGTGAAGGAATGTTTGGTATAGAAAAATGAGTCTAATCCAAGCAAGGAGATTGGCGAGTGATAGGTGTGAACGGAGGGGGTTTGTGAGGGGGGCGTGGTTGTGGGCCTCAGGATCCAGGGAGTGAGCCCCACACTTAATGAATAATTACAATATGGGTCAAGGGCGGATAGTCTTGGTGTTGCGGACTCGCACTTATATGATGATGAAATGGGTGGTTGTGCTGGGGCTTTTTCTTTCGACGTTATTTGTCATACTCTTTTACTAGCTTTTTTTCCGATGCAGCTTACGTACCGCTAGGGCCCCTTCACAAAGGGAGGGGCAAAACACAAACCAAATTTAGAGCCGGGGAAAAGGAAAAAGGGGGGGGTGGGGGAAAAAGTGGGAAAGGGAGAAAAATTTTAAGTTAAAAATTTTAAGAGGTTATTTAAATAATATATTGGATTATATTATATATATATATGATGATATATATATATATAACCTAATATTATATATTTATATAATATTATTGATATATAATTTATTTATATATATATATATATATATAGTATATATATATATATAAATGGTCAGCATCCCGAAGAGGCCAGGCATGCAACTAAAAAACTATAACAGCTACAAGAAAATAAATATCATTTTATTAATCAGGAGACATTTTTACCCAGGAAATAAAAAAAAAATAACGCTTTTTAAAAATTTAAAATTGTTATTAATGTTGGAAAAATTACTGTTTTTTTGAGAATACGAAGTAGCTCGAGTACTCCGAGGGAGCAGGCAAAGGTGCCAAATGTTGATTTTTTTTTTCACTAAAGAATACCCCACGGGTAAAACTTAAAGATGGACAGAGTCGGGGTTTGTCTCGGCCTACAAGGGGACGACGGGGGACTTCTCGCCCCCTCGTCCCTCCGTCGGCTTTCGAACCCTAAAAAGGAGTATAAAAAGAAAAAATAACATTAGTTTCACCAAAGCGTAAAAATTAAAATATATTTGTGCAAACTCTTGCTTCGTGAACTATGCAGGATTCAAGGTTCAAAACCGCAGCGTTTTACACTTGCTCAGATCTTGAATATGTATATCTATTAGTTATTTTTAAGAGGTGTCCTGATGTATTAATAAATATTAGAATAAAATAATTTTTTTTAAAGTATTTGTCGATGAAATTACTTGCTGAAATCAAAAAATGTTAAATTGTATTTTCCAAGATGTTATATAGTTTTTTAGTTACATGCCTCGCCTCTTCGGGATGCTGGCCATATATATATATATACTAATATATATATAGAATATATATATATATATTATTATATATATATATATATATTATATATATATATATATATATATATATATATATATTAGATAATATGTATATATAGATGATATTATATAGTTATTATCGTATTCATCGATCATCATTATCTCCTTTTTTTCCCAAGACTGGAGTTAAGGTTTGCGGTACATGCATCGGGAAGAGAGAGCGTAGTTTAAGTAGAAGAATATGACACAAGTTGAAAAGAAAGTCCAGCCTTCCCAGGCCGCATCTATTATCCGCTAGATCAGAAAAATCCCACCCCAGAGCTTTCAACGGGACCGCGCAACGGATCCTCACTATGCATTCTGCAAATGTAGTAGGGTTTAATCCCCTTGGCCCAGGTGGGACCACAAACATTTAGCCCCTCCACAAAGACCCCGCCATTGATCAATCCTGATTATGCAACCTTTGATTCTCGCCTTTTTCTTGCAAACACATTTCTCTCCCTTCAGTCATTCGTATTACTGACTCAATCCACTTTTTAACTTCGGTCACCCAGCCGGTCGGTTCCCAACACACTTCACCACTATACATTCCGCTTAGCTTTCAACGACTGTCATTGCGAGTCTATTCCACGATGACCAAAACCATTCATTCAACGTTACTTTCATGTTGTTCTCTCATTTACCTCTTCTCACACCAACAATAACTCTCTGCAATAACCGGTCACATTCCTTTTTTTTATCAATCTCTTTCACACCTAACGACGCCCGCTAAACTCTTAAGATGTGTCCATCTGGAACCCACATTTGAACTATTATGTTCCTATACCTCTTATCCAGACCATAGTCTTCAATACTATGCACTAACACAATGGTAACAAAACATTACCACTCATAAGTAAAGACCGTGCGCACGTCAGGAGACTTAGTTCCCTTTACATTCCACCAACAGATTTCATTGCGAAGAGCCCACCTCCTGCCGTCACAACTTTCCTTACTACACTACTGACCTCCACCTTTCCAATTTCTCAATCACAAACATATATCCTAAATAATATTTAAACTCAGAACAACTTAGTCCAGCTGCTCACCATCTTTAACATAGCTTCACACGAGGGACTGTCCTCCATCAACACACACCATCAACCCTTACTCTTATCTACGGGTTTTACACTTTTCAAAACCCTCCTTTCTACACCACCCTGCCAAATCTACCCAATTCCATCTCAGACCTCTATCAGATTAACAACCACACACAAACTCAAATATCTGCAATATAAATTTAGCGCAAGCTACCTTACACTCACCTTTACTACATTATTCACAAATCATCAAATCTAACTCACATTTTTTCTGCCACCCCCCATTCATCTAATTCGTTTCATAACCCCATCGGCATATAACAAATTATAAATAACCAAGGAGAAATAAAACATATCCCTGCCTCACTTCCGCTATTAATATTATTAAACCCAAATCACTTGGACACCATTTATCCTGACTACAAGCACCTCTCAAAAATTTGTCATACAAACTTTTGATCCATTACAGAAGCCTACCACAACCCATATATTACTAACTTATCACTGCCCATAAGCTTCTCCTATTAATCCTATCATACACCTGTTGCCAATCCATAAAACATAATACAATTTATTCTTCAATATATATATATTATAAATATAAAATATAATATATAATATATTATAATATCATATATATTAATATTATTAATTAAATATATTAAATATATAAATTAATATATAATATATTATAATATATATATATAATACATATATATATAATTAATATATATATTAATAATATTAATATATATATATATAATATAGTTATCACAAAAATATTTCCAATAAAGTTTGTAATTTTGTAACCTGTCTTGAGTTTATCTATGTTTATGAAACATTTGGGATAAAAGCCTTGTATGCAAAATTTGGAAATTCAAAGCGAAGAGACGACAACGATGAAGAAGAAGTGGTGAAGAGAAAGCAGAGAAAAGTTGACTGGAAAGCCCTTAATACTTCCTTTGACTCATGGTGGAGTATCCCTAATTACAAACCGAAAGATAAGACAGAAGACGATGAAGACCCCACTTTGTTAGATAGCTACAAATTTTGGCTCCAAAAAGAATATCAAAAGTCTGCTAAAAATGAAGCAGCTATGAGCTTGAAAATGGATTTAACTTTTGAAGACAGAAGAAGACAACTTTTTGCTCAAGACAACCATTCTTCTTTATCGTCTATTTCTTTATTGAAGGAATATCCTTGCCTTCGGTTTGAGAACCAGGTAAATAGTATTTTTTTTGTTTTTCTCTTAACTAATCTTTTGCATTCTGAAATTTATCGTAAAATTGAATGCTAGGCCTATATTTTCTCGTTCAATACCGCAAAGTTAGGAGTTGGATAAATGTTTGTTAACGTATAGCCTTTTTATTTTATGTAGTATTGATTACAAGCATGCATTAGCAATAGAAGTTGGAAAAAAACTATTATTATAATATGAACCTTCTAACTAATTGAAATGTAAAAAAGTATCCTCTTTAAACTTGCAAATATATTATATATTAATATATATAAATTAATATAATATATTATTATATATATATATAATATATATATATATAATATATATATATATATAATATTATATATAAATATATATATAATATATATATATATATATTATAATAAAATAATTATTATAATATTATATACAATATTATTATATATATACTATATAATATTATTTACTATAATTATTAATAATATAATATATATATATAATATATATATATATAGTATATATTTATATATTTTAAAACTGAGTCTGGATTCGTCATAATATTCAATATCGTATATAGATTAATATCATTAGATAAATCTTATATCTTATTTTTATAGTGTCTTCTCGAGGTCAAAAGATTGTTTGGAGGGACAGATTATGCTAGCACTTCTTTGAAAGCACAGATCCACCAATTTGCGTTCAAAGTTAATGATTTAGTTTCTACATCAAGAAGCCAGAATAAAAATTATGTTCTGAACATTCCAAGTAAGTTTCGAAAGCCACCTTCATATATACTATATACATATACGAAATTCAGTTTTTTATACCTAATAGAAAAACTTAACATTTTTACCATTTTTTAAAGGGGTTTCTTAATCTTAAAACATAAGTTAAAATTTTAATAAAAATAAAAACTCCTATCAAAAAGTTTCGAAATATTACTTAAACTTATTTAAATATTGGGGTTATTAATAAAATGAATATATTAAAATGAATAAATTGCTTAAGCAATATAATTTCTGTAAATTTATTGTGACAAATGAGTTAGGTAACAAGATATTTTCGGTTTCGAATGTATAGATTCTTTTTAAAAAATAAGACAATTTTCTGTTGTGGGGGGGGGGGCGGTGTAGAGATGATTTGAGATTCACTGGTTTTAGTATAGTAATAATAAATTTTCCAGGTATGACAAATGCTCATAAGCTTGAAGAGGTGATTTTATACAGGCTCACAGGAAACGTTGCACTCTTTCTTTCCGATGATCCTCGCATGGTGTTACGGAATTCTGTTGTAAGTATCCACTTATTCTGTTCAACAATGGGAGTTGATTTATTATATTTTCCATGTGTTCAGTAATATTTCATACCTGTTCTAATATAGCATAATATGATTATGTATTTACTATGTGAAGTGAAGTTAAAATTCAAATCACAGTTAAGTATTATGGTACTGCAAAAGCACAAGCAATATTTGTCATGCCATGTTCAAGGTAACCTTTTTAACATACATCTCTGAATTAATCTCTTACACGTGTTCGTGTCACCTTATAATACTGTTATCGATTCTGTCGATTGCGTCTTCAGTCCTCACACATTTTTTCCTATCTTTCCTCTTTACTCCTGAATAACCATAAAGTTTATCCATCTGCACAGCGCTTACTCAATATTTATTGGCCTTCCAAGTCGTTTTCTAGCTTCCGAATATCAACGTCGGCAACAATAAACATAATATATCATAGTCTTACAACTCTACCCTTTAACTGCATTAAAACCACATTTGACCACATGTATCCAGCTTTTTTTATTTGTCTACCATTAAGTTTAAAGCCTCTTTATTAAAGTAAACCTTAACTAACCTCTCAATCTTAATTCTTTCTTTCACCTTCCTTCTGTCCCTTTCGGGGTTGAGGTGCGTACAGAAACCGGAAAAAAATATTAGTAGAGGAACATGACGTTACGTGAAAGAAAAAGCATCACCACAAACCACCCATTCATTATCCTAAAGCTGCAAGCCAGTCGCAACCAAAAATATCCACCCTAGAGCTTCGTAACAGCGCAACGGACTCACACTCTGGTAAATAGTCATGTGTGGGGTGCATTCCTTGGGCTAGGCCCTTAATCACGACCTCTCGCAAAATTCCTCCTTGCACACCTATCATGCACCAATCTTTTTGCTTGGACCTAATTCATCTTTTTTGCACCAGACACACTTTCCTTAGTCAGTACACCTTCTCTTCAGTCTTCCAGCCGGTCGATTCCCAACACGCTGATCTTTATACATCTACTTAACCAATCGACTATCATCCATCCTTCCGTCATGACAAAACCATTTTGGTATACTCATTTATTCCATCATTTCATACCTTCATCACACCACATGTCATCATGATATATTCATTCCTAATTTTATTGATTCTCATCACACCTAACACACTCTTAAGATTATTCATCTGAACAATCTACAACTCAGAACTATACTTCCCATTCCACACAATAGTTTCATTACTATACAATTAACAACACCCGTAAAATCATAGCCTCATTGGTGCCACCAAGACTTAGTCACTTTTCATTCACCAAAGACTTAATTGCTTCAGCCAGCCACTTTTCTCCCACCCGCGACTTTCCTACTACACCCAGCATCATCCGTTCCCTTTTCATAAATTAATGTTTTCCTTTACAGGATGAAATGAAAACGCCGTTCCTTCTGAATTCAGGAGATTCATTTTCAATCTGCGTGGATGGAGAGGTGTACATATCAGAGATTTCTGCTGAAATATCTACATTTTTTGGGGTTGCATGCTTTTATATATTTAATATAGAAGTTCCAAAATGTATTAGGAGAACTTTCGAACTATTGCAATATATTTTTTTCAACATTTGTAGTAAGAAATTTAGGCCAACTCAAGCCCAGGGTAAATTAAATATTGTTTGGAAAGATGGGCAAGCAGGAACAGAATAGGGTAATTTAGATAGATATATAGTTATGAAATATACTCTATAGCCACATGATAAAGAGAATTTTCTTTTAATAATGAAGTTTCTTTTGGATTTGAAAATAAAATTACGTTGTTATAACCGAGTTTCATTCCAATCTAATTGGTGATTTTCTTTTTCATATATAAACCTTTCCGCCTCACAATCTTTGTTATATTTCTTTCATTCATCCATCAACTAATGCAGTTTCCCCATGACAGGAGGTGCGGTGCTCATACATGTACTGGAAACCAATGCATGCATTACCATTCTCAAGGTAGAAATAAGTGGAAGCGGGATCCCAACCCAGCTGCCACTGTCCTATTGTCTGTAAGTGTTATATGGTCTATATGTGTGATAGCGGAAAGTCTGCTTCAGTGTAAGAAGAAAGTGTATATGAGCGCAAGAGAGACGAACCATTGAACAGAAATACCGCACCATTCCATATTATATTCCCACGGGGGGTGATCTCACAGCTTCGAGAGCGCTACTTCAGTCCCTCCGATTATCCTGTTTCTATTCTCATTACATATATAAGGAGAGAGAATGCAAATATATATGAGAGAGAGAGGTGAGAAAAGACTATATATATTGGTAAATAGAGCTATATAGGAATACATGACTATTTTTTTGGCTGAATTCCAAATAAATTTCGATACTTTCTACATCCTTTTCATTTCCAAACTTTTATTTATTCTCTTCATTTGCTATTGCATAATTATTATAAGGAGAGAGATAAAATGAGAGAGACTGCAGGCATGCATGAGGAAAGAATTAAGAATATATACAAGAAAAATATACATTCCACAATGTATATATATTTTTCTGGTATTCTTTCCTCGATCTCACTCTTATTTCTCTTTTTCCGTCTAATATTTATGTAATAGCAAAAGAAAAGGGAATAAATAAAATTGTGGAGGTAAAAAGGGTATATAGGAAGTATATAAATTTATTTGAAATTCGACAAAAAAAATTGGATCGTCATCAGAGTAATATATTGTGTCAATGTCATCAGAGTAATATTTTGTGTCAACGTCATCAGAGTAATATTTTGTGTCAACGTCATTAACAAAATTTTTATGTCGCGGTGACTAAAAAAAGTTTATCCAAAAAGGACACTTCAATAGCAAAATTTTTTTTGTCACAATGACATAATTTTCGTTAAGAGTGTTTGATAAAGTAAATCCTTACGCAAAATTCATGCGAGAGCATGGCACCCCTTGTATTGCGAGGGCGACGCAACGGAGGTGGAATACGAGCGGCCAACTCCCCTGAGCATCTACCGCTGTAGTACCTATAGAAAAGAGATAGTGCGCCAACGTCACGTCGCAGAGATAGAGGGTCAGGAGAGTTTGAAAGTAGGGGACAGTTTATTAGTCTCTTAGCTTTAGACTCAACCCTATCCAATAGAAGGGTGGAGCCGGGAGCCCCCAGATGTGAGAACAGTACTCATACAAGGGCGAATAAGGCCCTTATATAACTGGAGCAACTGTGCAGAGGAAAAAAATCCTGCAACCTGAACAGAACTCCAGTTTCTTTGAGGCCACCTTAGCAACCATTGAAATATGAGGTTTCCAAGACAATTTATTGTTTATGTTAAGACCAAGAATGTTTATGTTATTCACAGGAGAGACGTTAGAGACGTCGAAGGAAGAAATTGGAAAAGTTGGGAGGTGTCTTTGAGAAGGAGAGAAGTTGAGTTTAAAGAGTTGAATTTTACAAGGTTGCGGTGACCCCACCAGGAAACCATTCAGATCGACAAGGATAGAATCGGAAAGATGAAGACGAGAGGCAACTAGAAGCAAAAGAGAACGATTTGAAATGAGTAGAAGAGTGGAGGGTTGAGTCATCGGCATGAGTGAACAGAGTTAAAGGAAGCACAGCTGAGGAGATCGTTGATGAAAAGTAAGGATAAAGTTGAAGATAGAACATAACCTTGAGGAACACCACAATTAACAGGAAAGGAGGAAGAGGTCGGCTCCATCAAACGAGAGTGCTGATATCCAGACGTCGGAGAGAGAAAAACTTAGACATGAGTAGCAAGCAAAGAGAGGAGGAAATAACCCAAGGGAAGGGGCTTAGAGGCAGATGACGCGTGCCAAGCCCGGTCAAAGCTTTGGATAGGATATGTCAAGCGCCACCATGCAAGACTCCAGTCCTAAGGGCAGAAGACCATAAATCAGTTGAAATAGGAAAGTATGTCACTAGTTGACCTCAAGCATCGTAGGAAACCATACTGCTGATCTGAAAGAAGGTATGAGATTCCAGATGATCCAGGAAATTAGAGTTAAGAAGAGTTTCAAAGATTTTAGATAAAATACACAGGTGAGAGCTATGGGGCGATAGTTTGAAGGATCAGAGCGGCTACCTTTTTTTCGGGATCGGTTGGATATGCGCTTCCGGCAATGAGGAAAGTATTACTGTTAAGGCATAGAATAAAATTAAATTAGTACAGGCGCCAGCTCAGAAGCACACCCCCAAACACGGGGGGGAATGCCATCCGGGCCACTAGCCTTCCTGACGTTCATAGATCCTCAGGACCATGCACACGATCATGTGTAATCACAGGTAAAGACATGGGAAACCTGAGAGGAGGAGTAGGAGGAGGGATGCCGGAATCGTCCAGAGTGGAATTAGATGAGAAAATGAAGCCGAAGAGATTGGCCTTTTTCAGTGAAGAGAGAGTTAGCAACAGAACCGTCAGAGCGAATAAGAGGAGGAAGGCAGATTTACAAAGTTGTTAGAGATGTTTTTGGCAAAAAGGGCCAGAAATTTTTATCTGTAGGAGGAGAACCAAGCAATTAGTTGCACTTCCGTTTAATGTAATGCAGCTGAACTCATTGAATAAAATACCTGCAACGATTTCAAATTGAATGAAAATAAATAAGATTGATAGGAGAACGAGAGTTTTTGCCCGATACGCAATGTCTCTCTCCTGAATGGTGCGAGAACAAGCTCCATCAAACCATGGATTTTGGAGAGAAAAGATTTAGTTTAAGATGGAATGAACCTGATCATTGTCATCCCATCGGTGATTACGGCCCCACCTTTTCAGCGGTGACCGAGGCATCCCCAGAGTCAAAGCAGGATTCATTCCAAGAGTAGTTAGCAAAAAAATGACGCAATACCCCCAATTAGCCTGATTAAAGTGCCAGAAATTACGTTTAGGGCACCACTGCAGCTGCTGGAGAAAAATTATTATAATTAAGAGCTACAAGATTTTGGTCAGAGTTACCAATAGGAGGAGAAATGGTGTATTTAAAACGAGAAGGAGTAGTGGTGAAACATAAGTCAAACGTGTTTCAAAAATTGGTTAGGACGATCTGGAATATGTGTAGGTTCCTTAATTAACTGTTCCAGATCGTTGAGAATACTGAATGTTTTGGCCTCCTCCCCGCCTGCATCAGTGTGAGAGGAGCGATCCCAACCACTCAGTGTGGTGTACGTTGAAATCCTTTAAAAGAGGACTTCGGCATTTGGATGGGAAGAAGGAACAGTCTCATAAGAAGTAGTAAGATAGTCTAAAAAACATGAAAATCTGTTTCATTAGGGGAACAGTAGCAAGAAGCTCACAAGATAATGATAGTAGTAGGGAGAAAGATTTTAAGCCACAGAACATCGAAATTAGGAGATTCAAGATTCTCGAGACGTGTTACAGGAGTGTTTATGTTTATATAGGCACAGACACCACCATTTAGACGGAAATTATAGAAAAAGTTATAGTTAGAGATATTAAGTTTATTTGAAAAAGGATCCCTGACTAACCGGGTCTCAAACATTAATAAAATGTTAGGTTGAGAGTTAGAGAGGTGATATTCCACAGATTCGTGATTAGCACGCAGGCCGCGAACGTTAGCAAAGTCAATAGAAAAACCCCGCCTGCGCCCACCCCCACATCTACTTCGACCTGTCATTCGATCAGCCGCTCGCACAAACAAACGCACACAAGCTCTAATAGTTTAAAAATTTACACGTTTACTCAATCCACACACACACACAAACACACACACAAGCGATCGTACTAACAGTATAACTAAAACTAATGTTAGAAAAAAAAAATTAAAAGTATCCCAAGGTGAAGGTAAACTTGGGATATTTAGCGAAGTTAAAACTAAAAATAAACTTTACGTTATCCAATGTTAATTAAAAAAACACAAAAACTAAAATCCTATAATATGTTAAATAATGTTTAAAAGAATATAAAAATCAAACTAAAACTTATCTTAAGATTCCGGATGGTAAAAGTTTCAATTACAATCCCCACCACTTGCAAAAAGTAAACATTAAAATCACGTGGCAAACAATCAAAATAATTAAAACAAAAATGCCAAAATCGTAACAATGAAATTTAAATTAAAACTTAAAAGAACATTTAAAAACTTAAAAAGTTAAATTAATTCATTTAAAAAAAAAAAAAAAAAGACGAGAAGAACAAGCACACACGACTTCACATCACAAGCGACAACTATCAACTAAATATATATATATATATATATATATATATATATATATACTAACAAAAACCATATATATATATATATATATATTTAATTATATATATATATATATATATATATATATATATATATATATATATCTTCTAATCTATTTCTTCAACTAAAAATAATAAAAATATATAAAAATAAAAAAAATAATATATATAAATATATTATATATATATATATATATATATATATATATATATATATATATATATATATATATATATATTATGTATCTATATATAATAATATATATATATATATCAGGTTTTTCTCTTTTCTTTTCTGGAAGATGATAAGCTCATTGAAACATGCTTAAATATGCTTAAATCCTTGAAATTGAAGGAAAAGATGAGCATAATTGAAAATGATGCCTGGTGTGCATTCTGTAATGTGGTTCAGGGATTTTTAGTAAATTGTAAAGATCCAAATTACAAAACAGCTGATAAAAATGCTCTTCGATTGTTATAAAAAAAATGGGGTGCCGTATGTTATTAAAGGTGCGTTATTTACACTCGCATTTGGACTTTTTTCGAGAGAATTTATGGGATGTAAGTGAAGAGCATGGTGAAAGATTTCACCAGGATATTCAGACAATGGAAAGGCGATACCATGGACGTTGGGATAGTGCCATGATGGGTGATTATATGTGGTTTTTGATAAGAGAAACCAAATCAATTAACAAGAGAAAAGAACGATCCACAAAGCACTTTTAAATGCAAAGTAAGCATGTTTTTGGCATATTAAAGCATTGACTTATATTTTGGGGATATTA
Organism: Trachelipus rathkii; assembly: GCA_015478945.1. Lineage (NCBI taxonomy): Eukaryota > Metazoa > Arthropoda > Malacostraca > Isopoda > Trachelipodidae > Trachelipus > Trachelipus rathkii. The sequence continues at coordinate 35,797 of JABUQX010074453.1, read as the reverse complement.
GTATGTATCTTATCAAGTAAAAAGTCTTTAAGTTACTGTTCGTAAATTTAAACCTTCAAATAAAAAATTGTAATAAGTACCTACAGTGTAAGCTCATTAACAAACCTTAAAAATGCCAAAACTTAAATATTGCAATAACTCTCAACGTATCGATGATAGAAAAAAATGAAGATCATTTCTGTGTTCAGCGTCAAAAAATATATAAGATTCAATAAAAAAATAAAAAGAAACATTTTTTGTGTTACATAGTGTTATTGAATCTAAAAGTTTCTCATAATTCTTCACCCAAAAAGTAAGAAGTATCGGCCAAGTATCGGCCATATTAACCAATGCCGATACCGATACCGATACCCCCAAAAATGGCCGATACTGCCGATACCGATACCGATACTATCTATTATATATATATATATATATATATATATATATATATATATATATATATATATATATATATATATATATATATATATTATATAAATATATATATAACATATATAATAATAATATTAATTTGTATATTTGTATTTATAATAATATATTTAGGTAAATCCATAAATTTATAGACAGGTTTATGTAATAATATATATATAGATAAAATAGATAATATGTATATTTTTGTATATCTCACAAAGTTCTAGTAATGGCTTTAAGAATAATGTTTATCAATATATATATGCTAATATAATATATACTATATTTATATGTAGTATATATATATATATATATATATGCTTAATATATTTCGAGTTTTAGCATCTTACTACCATTGTTATATATATAATAGCATATATATA
>JABUQX010074453.1:10000-30000 GCA_015478945.1 Trachelipus rathkii | reverse complement strand
ACACAGCGAAAAGAATACATTTTTGGAATCCTGGTAAAAGATTTTTAGATAGGAAAATGTAAAAATAAAAAATTAAAAATATTATTGCTAATATTATAGTAAACATGATTAAAGAGCCTATTTTAGAACCTTTTATTGATTTATAAATTACGTAAATGGGCTCTATTAAATTTTGCTTTTTTCTTTTACTAAAAGAATACCCCCAGGGTATACCGCACCGATGGCAGGAGTCGGGGTCTCTCGGCCTTCCGAGGGAACTACGGGGTAGGACTAATTCCCCCTTCGGGGAGGGTCTCCGGAACCCCGCTCTTTTTGGTATTTGGGTGTCGCAGGGGGTTCCTCCGCCCTCCCTACGGGGTGGGACGTCCCCCCTGTGTTCCCCCGTCAGCTATCGAAGCCCTACATTGCCGTGTAATACCTTTACAAATAATATATATATATTATGTCCCCTGCTCTAAAAAAACCAATATTTATTTTATTTATTTATTTTTTTACATTCTAAAAAATTTACAAGGATTCCAAAAATGATTCCTTTTCCCTGTAGCTACTGTAGTTTTAGAATTTTTTTTTTCTTTTTTCAATTTTTTTTTTACAGTTTCCGCAATAAAATTTTGCCAGGATTCCAACAAATATATTCCTTTTTCCTGTAACTATTGTAGTTTTTGTGAGATATGGATCAATGATAGTTGTCACAGCTCTGGCTGTATCACCTAAAAAACAAAAAATTTCACAATTTTGTCGGTAATAAAACTATTATAATAAGTGAGCTTCCACACCTTTAGGAATAAAAAAATTTTTAGATATTATTTAAATCTTACTTAACTAAACTTATAATAATTAATAATTTCACCTCACTAAACTTATGTTATTAATTTATTTCACTTTCCATTAAACTAAACTTATATTAGTAATTCATTTCACTTCCATTATTTTCAATAACTAGCTATCTAACTTATTAGAAAAAAAAGTTCAATCTTTTAACACTATGAGGCGTTGCTGTTCATTGTGTTCGATTTAGTTGATTTTAAAATAAAATCGGCTTTAGCTTAACTGGATGCTGATAATCAACAAGAGCCATATATGGCTAGGATATATATATATATATATATATATATAATAACCATATATATATATATATATATATATATATATATATATATATATATATATATATACTATATATGGCAAAAGTTCAGTTTTTGATCACTTTTGGGAAGTCAGTATATGGTGAGTCTACCTCGAGTCGCTCAAGATAGTTTTCAGGTCAGCTCAGTCCACGAGTCTGTTATACAGAAACAGATGAAGTGACATATATCTTATATATATATATATATATATATATACCAACACCTATATATATATATATATATATATATATATATATATATACCTATATATATATATACATACATATATAATCACTCAATTAATTTCAGTTTCAGGTATTTTTCTTACTTTATTTTTTATTTTTATAGGTTAGGTTAGGTTAGTTACGTAACCTAACCTAACAACCTAACCTAACCTGGCTAACCCTGAGCCTAAATTGACTAACCTGGCAAGCCAGGCCTAACTACAACGGCATGAATTTAAAAGAATTAGAAAATACTTGAGAGCTTAAATTGGTGGTGATTGTAATATGCTAACAATATATACCCTGCATATATGTATATGTAACACTTCAGCCAACAATATATATATATATATGTAGCCTTAATAATAATATATAATAACAATAATCATAATATAATAGCATATATATATATAATAATATATATATAACCCAATAACCGCTCATATTGCTTTCGTAAATATAGACTCGTGACAGTGATCGAACGACTCACCAAATCAGCTTCCCAAAAGTGATACTTGTTTTCTCTTTATCTCTTCTTTTTACCTGTATATATATATATATATATATATATATATATATATATATATATATATATATATAACTGCTATATATATATATATATATATATATATATATATATATAAATATTACAAAAATGCCCTATTGTTACAAAACCTTACCATAATAGTGCTGAGTAGGACCAAAGCCCTTCTAAACCTCTTACATTCAAATTAATTTTGAACGTTTCGAAACTAATTTTATCCATCATATATATATATATATATATATATATATATATAATATATATATATATATATATATATATATATATATATATATATATATATATATATATATATATATGCTCATATATACTATCCTAACATGCAAAAAAATAGAAAGAAATATTTCAGTGATGCAACAGATTGACATAAGAAGGGCAAAAAATATTATATAAAAAAACAATGTAAAAAAACCGATAAGAATTTATATAGTCTTGAAATTGTTTTTCAAACAATTATGTAAATAAACGCTTAAAAAGATAGATAAAAATATTCATTAAGTAACAGGTAGGCAGAAATTATTTGAAAAAAAAGATAAAAATTCGGTATAGATTAGTTTACCTTCCAAATTGTTTATGACACTGCTTAATAGAACGAAGAAGAAGAAGAAGAAGAAGAAGAAGAAGAGAAGAAGGAAGGAAAGAAGAAGAAGAAGAAGAAGAAGAAGAAGAAGAAGAAGAAGAAGAAGAAGAAGAAGAAAAAGGTCAAGATGGAGTATGAGATTGATTGTTAGTAACATGATTTGTCACAAAACTTTGTAATGACAATCTTGCATCAAACTTGCTTCAAAATAATTTCGGTAATTAAGAAAGGTAACCTCGTTAGTTCAAAGGCTTTCTTCCTCATATATATATATATAAATATATATATATATATATAATATAATATATTATAATATATATTATATATATATTATTATATTATATATATATATATTATATAAAAATTATTATATAATATATATATATATATATTTATTTAAATTTATATATATATATATATATATATATATATATATATATATATATGATTCTGTACATAATTTATTTTATATTTATTTCTATTTTTATTTATTTTTTTATCAGGATGACATTTTCATTTTTTATTATTATATTTAATGACTCCATGTGGATCTGATTTGGTAATTTATTTTTCTTTATTTCTAAACAAAGACATATTTTCTTATAACAACTATTCATCAGCTAATTTGTTTCAATAAATTGGGTAGAATGGATATATAATATATATATATATATATATATATATATATACTATATATATCTATATATATATATACTATATATATTATATATTATATATATATAGATATATATATAATATATTATTATATATATATATATATATATATATATATAGTATATATATATAATATATATAATATATATATATATATCATCGCGCGACTCCTAAGTAACTTTTTACTAATCGGGCTCTCTCTCTCTCTCTCTCTCTCTCTCTCTCCCTACACACTATATATATATACTATATATATTATATTATAATATATATATATATATATTATATATATATAATATTATATATTATATTATATATATATATAATATTATATATTATATATAATAATATATATATATTATATTCGTATATAATATACTATATATATATTATATTGTAGAGTTATGGTACAGGTTTTGAAAGGACCACATTTGGGAATACGGTTCTCTGAGTGTCCTTATCGCGTAGCTGTAACGGACACTCAGTGTTTTTTTGAGAATAATGGTTAATTGAAATTCATGTTATTTCGTAAATTATTTGTCTTCCACATGGCTACCACATGTCTACTCCGTACGTTACTGCGCGCGCGCATTGCGCCTGAAGGAACATCTAGGTGTCTACTCATCGAAGCGTCTAGCATCAATACGTTACTATATGATAATTCATTATTATTGATAATATGAAAAAGTCTTAAGCGATCTGAAATAAGATAAGATGATATTTCTCTTTCTCAGAAGATGGGTATATAAAATTAAATAATAAAAATAAAAATTAAAAGTTATCATTACTATAATTGCTGTGCATAATGTATGGTTTAATATATTATTATATGGACACACTACTAGCCGTGCATCTTTACAGCGTATACTCACACTGGTGTTTTTGCATTGTAACTAGAGCGTTCTCGTTCCACGACCTTTTTCGCTCTTAGAAATAAATAACTCTGCGATTTCTGACTGTTGTCTTATCGTCCCATAATCTCACGCATCACAGTCGGCTCAGCGCTCTTTCTAACCACCATCGACGAATAGGCTCACTTTGGCTAATATTAGAGAACACCAGTGCCCCAGTACCGATTATCGCGCTACACTTTACGCCTACTGGAAGATAAGATATGAATACTACCAAGATAGTGATTCCTCGTCTCTCTACTAGATAGTGAACTGGCATCACGGTCTTATCTCTAGCTCAAGAAGTTGGGCATTGCTTACGTCTCTTGGATCTCCCTCGTGTACTTCATTCTACTAGTAGTTGAATATCTGCAACGATTCTCTCTACAAGTAAAGTTTGCGTACTTGCCTTTCGTCCTCCCCCAGTGTGAGTTTTGGACTAACAATGAGTATCCGATTAGGCTCTCATTCCATATTTTCTCTTATCCCTCTCTTCTGAGTATATTCCTACAATAGTATGGATTATTCTTTAGAAATCATCCTCATGGTTTTAGTTTACCAAGAATCCCTTTTGGGACGATTTCAAGAGGTTACTTCCTGTTTCTTGGATGTGGTATATTGTGATATCTTCTTTGTTATTATTTCTCTCGACACCCTCCTGATGTGAGTTCTCTCCAGTTAGTCTGCACCTTTTAATAAGTACGTTCTCTCAGACTATTATACATGGAGGTATAATTTCGTCAGGGTAGTGACCTAGCTGAGTCATCTACATGGTTACCTGTCGATTGATGAGTAGGTATCATGAGCACTCTGTTTATTATCGTGCGGTGCTTATTAAATCCTGTGTAGCGCGGAGAAGTTGTTGCTCATCCAGAATTTGGGCACAGGGAAGGTAAACACCCGCCTCCTGTGTTTAGCCAACCGAAGACTCGTGCAGAGTACTCAGTGGACGCATACCGCGTCCTCGCTGACAACTTCGACAGCCCTTTGCCTTAGAACTCGGGAATCTCCGTAATATAGCCGAGAGCCAGGTACGACGGCTTGTCCTGCAAGTCCAGATTACGCCGCGGACCCATACATGCTGCATCATCCTCCGTCTCATATAGTCCTCGTCACCACATACAAGATAATGTGTGATATCAGTTCAAGTAGGGCTGTGACCAATAACGATCCTCTCGTAGTATAAGCGTGAAGAGATTTCTGAAGTAAAATCTGGAGTATCGTCCTATAGTAAATAAATAATTTGGTTCTACCAGAGCTTGGTATAGTAAGTATCTTGAGAGCGAACTCGTAGGTGGCCACGCGGCACCAGCGTGCTGAGCGACAGCCCACAAGGACAGTGCGAAACAATTGCAAGTAATGAGAGTAGCAAGCAATTCTCTCGCAACAATGTGTAAATATAAACCAACCAAACTCTCTCTCAAATTCTTGCTTGTGTTGCTCTCCTATAGTACAGATTGGTTTCCGTGTTTAACACGGAGGAAAGGCAGCATTTCGCATTCATCGCTCTCAGAACATTATAATGGTGCCTGTTTCCTCACGAATCTTTAATAGTTACTCTTTGCTCTATGTCACAAATTTCCCCTGAATGTGTTTGGGATAGAATTATCTCAAAGCCCGAAATCTTGACGCAGAAAGGGATTATTGACCGTGTGTTAAGAACGGCGGGTCAAAATACTTACGTAGAATCAATCTAAGGTGGAACTTGTATAATTGATTCGTACGCTTCAAAAAGGTCTACAGTGGCAAACCATCTATATATCTACAGGATATGATTCGGCAGGCAGAGAAATTAAATATAGGAGAGGACTTGGTCAGAGTGCAATTTTTGAAAACTCTACCGAGTCACATTCGCACAACCTTAGCCGCCCATTCTACTCTCACACTTCAACAGTTGGGAGATTTAGCTAATGACATCTTGTTATTAAGCCCACAAGCTCCTGTCATGGCTGTATCATCCCCTGCCACCGCCATTGCCCCCGCCGCATCAAGATCAAGAACAACCACTACTTTTGGCCTGGCGCCGTTCCACGAAAATCAACGACCAAAGGTGTGTAGAGGCCACATTTATTATGGACCACGCTCTAAAAGCTGTAAACCATGGTGTACATGGCCAAACAAAACGGGACTAAACATCCTACCTAATTCTAGACCTCCATCAAGAGCAGCATCCCCAACTCCGTCGGAAAACTAAAGGAGCAAGTTGACATTTGTGCCGTGTCAACTTCGCAGTTAACAATAGATGTACGGATTTTTGGCACCATGCACCAGTTTTTACTAGATACCGGAGCCAGCATATCTAGCCTTCCATATAACATGGTCTCTAACATGACGCTGCACCCTTCAAACGTCACTTGTTCCGCAGCCAATGGCTCGCCCATAAAGTGTCATGGGGAAGTTGTAGCAAATATCAGTATACCAAAATATACCAAAATTAAGAAGAGAATTCACCTGGACATTTATAGTAGCAGAAATTACTATGCCTATTATTGGAATGGATTTTCTTCACAATTTTGGTCTCCTAATTGACTGTGGACAAAGAACATTGCAAGATACTTATACTACTCTTCTAGCTCCATTGAAAATAACCTCTGAGGAAGTACCATCTCTTCACGCTCAACTTCAAGGTGAAAATACAGACATAACTTCACTCCTACAAGATTTCCCGTCCTTAATTTCACCTATAGACATCAACAATCTAGTAATTAAAGATAATGGACCAAAACACTTTATAGAAACTGGTGATTCAACCCCAGTTTTTGCCAGAGCTCGCCGATTACCTGACGACAAGTTAAAGGCGGCAAAAGCTGAATTTGACATTCTTCTAAAAAGTGGAATAGTGAGGCCAAGTAAATCTGCATGGGCGTCTCCTTTACACCTCGTGCCTAAGAAAACACCTGGAACATGGAGACCTTGTGGGGATTTCAGAGCCCTTAACAGCATAACAAAACAGGATAGATATCCCATTCCACACATTCAGAGCCTATCTCAACGCCTGCATAACTCTACCATATTCTCCAAGATTGACCTTCAAAAGGCTTATCACCAAATCCCCATTAGACCAGAAGATATAGAGAAAACAGCAGTCATCACTCCGTTTGGTCTCTTCGAATTTTTATCTATGCCTTTTGGTTTAAAGAATGCGGGAGCTACATTTCAAAGAGTAATGGACTCCATCTTCAGAGACCTTCCCTTCGTGTTTACCTATTTAGACGATTGTCTCATTTTTTCTACATCCAAAACTGAACATGAAAATCATCTGAAACAAGTTTTTAAACTCCTCCAAGAAAATGGTTTTAAAATCTCTTTAGAAAAATGTGAATTTAACCAATCTTCACTCAATTTTCTCGGCTACACCGTGTCTTCAGAAGGCCTATGTCCTCCCAACGAAAAGAAAGAATCCATCTCAAGTTTTCCTCTACCGTGCGATTCAGCATCCCTACGAAGATACCTTGGGATGTTAGGATACTACAGAAGATTTATCCCTAATTTTGCCAAAATCGTCTTCCCATTATCTGAAAAAGCCAAGTTTCATCCCAAGGATAAATCTCTTGAATGGACTCCAGAAGAAGTGACAGCTTTTCAAGATACTAAGGAAGCTCTTCAAAATGCCCTAACACTCCCTTTCTCTTTACCTAATGTCTCACATTTACAACTGGTAACTGACAGCAGTCAGACTTAATGTCTCACATTTACAACTGGTAACTGACAGCAGTCAGACTTCAATCGGAGCAGCATTACACCAGATGATTGATGGTCAACCTGTTCCCATTGACTTCTACAGCAAGAAGTTATCAGATCCCCAAAGAAGATATTCTGCTTTCGACAGAGAACTTTTGGCAGCATATTATGCTGTCCTTCATTTTAAACACATGTTAGAGGGAAGAGTCGTCACCCTTTGCACAGATCACAAACCTCTTGTTTCCGCTTTCTACTCCAAAAATCCTGCAAAAAGTGATCGTCAACAGCGACATCTCTCAGTACTAACAGAATATATTTCTACAGCAAGTTATATCAGAGGAGCAGACAATATGGTGGCCGACACTTTTTCCCGGATTCATTCGGTATCAGTTGACGCTGTCGATTTGCCCGCAATAGCTCGCCTTCAAGAAAAAGATGAAGAAATCAAGACCTATCATGATCGTCTTTATAATTATCCCCTGCAGGACAACCTCAAGATATGGTGCGATACCTCTACTTCTTTTCCCAGACCATTTCTTCCGAAGCCAGCTCGCCTTCAAATATTTAATACATTGCATCAAATGTCCCATCCTGGTATCAAAGGTACTTTACGACTGATCAAGAAAAGATATTTTTGGCCTTGTATGGATCGTGACATTAGGCTTTTTGTACGCACTTGTGAGCAGTGCCAGCTGTCTAAAGTCCATCGTCACACCAAACCAACGGTCACTCCATTAGAAATTCCTTCTTCAAGATTCGAAACAGTTCATATAGATATAGTGGGTCCTTTTTCACCTTCAGCATTTTGTGGATCTTCTTCTCCAGTTTTTCGCTATCTACTTACCTGCATCGACCGAAACACAAAATGGGCTGAAGCCTTCCCAATTACAAACACTACAGCAAAATCTGTTGCCTATGCTTTTATGCAGTGGATATCCAGATTCGGTGTTCCTCTCTATGTGATTTCTGACAGAGGTCCTCAATTCGAAAGCGAGTTCTTCAGTGAGTTGTCACATATGATTGGTTTCCATCGTCTTCGAACAACCTCTTACCACCCACAAACAAATTCCCAGATAGAAAGGTTTCACCGATCTCTCAAGACTGCCTTGATGGCACGTAAAGAAAACTGGCTTCTGTCTTTACCCATCACTCTACTTGGTCTCAGATGCATTCCAAACGATTCCGGTTATTCCGCCTTCGAAGCAGTAACTGGAAAAACTCCACTTTGTCCTATGGACATTCTTCAATCTTCTCCTAACAACAAACAAGAAATGGATTCTTTTATGAAGAAATTTATCGCCCACATGAAAGAATTGGACTTTAGAGACCTTCCTACTTTTCACTCCTTCAACAATTCTTCATATATTCCGGAGGCACTCAAGACCTGTTCTCATGTCTTCCTAAGGACTGATAGGATCAGAAAACCCTTAGAAGCTCCCTATAGTGGTCCTTTCAAAGTCCTTCAACGAATGCCACATTGTTTCAAGATAGAACTCAGGAATGGTCAAACTACAGTAGTCTCAATTAGCCGTTTAAAACCTGCTTTTATGGAAACGGTAACGTCAACGATTCCTGATGATCCTGATGTCTCTGATGTCCCTGATGATCCTACTGTCTCTGGTTTCCCTGATGATCCCGATGTCCCTGATGATCCTGATGTACCTGATGATCTTGATGTCCCTGATGATCCTGACGATCCTGATGTCCCTGATGATCGTGATGTCCCTGATGATCGTGATGTCCCTGATGTCTCTGAAGACCCTGATGATCCTGATGTCGCTGACGCCGCCGATGTTCCTGATGTCCCTGACGTTGCTGATGTCCTAAGGATTCCTACTCTTACTAGACGAAACCCTCCCCGTAGAGTCCGCTTCAGGATAGAAGCCACTCAGTGCCCCTCTTAGTAATTACGTAAAATACTAATGATAAAAGAAATAAACACTCCCTAATAGAGTCCGCTTCAGGATAGAAGCCACTCAGTGCCCCTTTTAGTGATTAAAAAAAAAATATAAAAAAAAAAAAAAAAAAAAGAAATACACATTTCCTAATAGAGTCCGATTCAGGATAGAATCCACTCAGTCCCTTTCTTTAAGTGTTCCCCTCAGCACCGGTTCCCCTCTTCATGATGTAAGTCACTCCGTGTTCTGGTGGGGAAGTAAATATGATAGTTGAAGGTTTAAGTTAGTTTCCCCAACGAAAATAACTACAGATTTGTTTTGAACTTGTTTATGTGTTGATGTGATTATGGTTGTGTGAACATGAAAGTGTTTGCTATTGACAGTTTTCGTGTGTTGCCTGAGTTTATTGAATGTTGTTGATCTTTTTGATTTTTGATATTGTTACTTTCTTGTTGTGTTTTGGTGTGGTGATATTTTTTGTTGGTGTTGTATTTGAACTTTGATGTATAATTGAACCATTGTTGTGATCTTGTTGTCTCCTGGTCAATTCGATGATCTATTTGATCTATTTGATCTATTGCATCTATTGATCTATTTCGATTGTAAGTCATTAGAATTTTTATAAATTTGATAACGTTTTACATACCTAAAGCAGTAAATCACTAAATCAAACCACTATCCAACCACCCTCCTTACCATCTATGATCTATTGATCAATTGATCTATTGATCTATTGATCTATTGATCTATTGATTAAGGTCAAATTTTTTACTAAAATTGTCATGTTTTACATACCCTAAATCAGTAAATCAGTAAATCAAGCCACCCAACCTACCTCCTGACCAATCATAGATCTATTGATTTTTATTTTGATCTATTGAGCTATTGATCTATTTAGTTTAAGTCAAATTTTTACTAAAATTGAAACGTTTAGATACCCTAAAGCAGTAAATCACTAAACCAAAACCACTATCCAACCTTCCCTCCTGACCATCTGTGATTATCTATTGAATCTATTGATCTATTGATCTATTGAACTCTATTGATCTATTGATTCTATTGATTAAGGTCAAATTTTTTACTAAAATTGTCATGTATTACATACCTAAATCAGTAAATCAGTTAAATCAAAGCCACCCAACTTACCCTCCTGACCCAATCATGATCTATTGATCTATTGATCTATTGATCATATTTTGTATTGATATTATAAGTCAAATTTTTACTAAAATTGTACTCTTTACATACCCTAAAGCAGTAAAAATCACCTACATCAACAACTATCCAACTCCCTCTTCTGACCATCTGTAGATTATTGATCTATTGATCTATTGAATTCAGTCACATTTCGAGTGTCATTTTGGATAAAAACATAACATAAAATCAAGCTTTTTATACACATACTGGCCAACATATATATGCTGACGTAACAAAGTCTTCACATCAAAAAAGCTAACATGGCGTAACAGGAACTATGAAAATAATGTACAAGACAAACCTAACACACCTTAAACACGAAGAAACTTGTTAACATTAAACAAAGTTCCACACTTAACATCAGTTAAGTAACTAACATAACAACCAAAACGTAACTTATTCACACTGGGTTTCAAACATATCTCTAAACATACGAGTTAATTTACTGACTAACATAGGTAATAATTACTTAAAAATTTATCACAAACAGTGGTTATTATTCAGTACTGATCAACGATTACTCTAACAGAAGGTTTCCACTGATCAATAAAGCTAACATGATGAAAGATGAACTAAGAAAATAATGTACAAGACAAAGCCTATCACACCGTAAAAACCCGAATAAACGTGTTAACATTGAACAAAAATTCCTACACTTAACACCGAGTTAAGATAACTAACATGGTTAATGCAAAAGCGTAACCTAATCTTACTTTATTTCAAGCATATCTCTAAATAACGATGTTAATTTACACTAACACACTAATATTTTAGCCAAAAAATGTATCATAACCTTGTCCGATTTATCATACTGATCAACAAATATATGCTAACATGACAATGTTTTCACATTAATAATAGCCAATAACAGAGACATCATATGAACTAGGAAATAATGTACAACGACTTAAACCATAACACACTTACACACAAATAAACTGTAAAAACATTTACAAAGTTTCACACTTAACACCGTAAAGTAACTAACTTTTACATACAAAACGTAACTCGTATTTTTACACTTTTCTAACATATCTCTAACATATAAACGTTAATCTTACATTGACACAGTAACATTTTATCAAAAATGTATCATAACCATACCTAACCTCATAATACCTAACGAGTAAAGTCGAATAAAGGGAAAGTTTTTTAGGCTTATTCTCTTTTTAGACACCGCCTCCTTTCAGAAAATACCAACTCTAAACATGAAAAATGATTTTATGCTTTAACCATCTGCATAAAGTGATGCTGCAATACTTATTATATTTGACCCTCTGGAGGAATACAAGCAATGTTGCATCGTGCATTCGGTTTACGATTTAATTTAAATGACACTTCGTTGGGAAAAACGAAACTCCTCGTGAAGATATCAAACACAAGCGTCGTAGAGGTGCGGGGAGATGTCATCGTATCAACACTGAGAAAACTATCCTACTGAAGAAAATAGTATATAAACATCCCTTAAATTTAATGAGATTCTTTCTTTCAACCAATCAGAGAAAGTAAACAAGAATACGACTACTGATATGAACCATTCAGTTCAAAAGGGTAGATATTCTCGTTCCGAACAACAACAACAACAACAATAACATAGAACAAAGAAAAGTTCTTTAGATACTAACCAACGAATATATGCTAACGATTGGTGTTTGGTGATTTGAATTTTTTTTCTTGAAGTTGCGTAACTTGTTTTCACATTAATTAATGAGCTAAGCTAGTGAGCATTTACCAGAACTTAAGAAAATAATGCACTAACGACGAATCTAACACAACTTAAGCAGGAATAAACTGTTAACATTTGAACAAAGTTCCCACACTTAACACCAGTAAAAGTAACTGACATTGCATACAAACGTAACCTTTTCATACTTTTTACCAAACATATCTCTAAACATATTTAAACGTTAATTTTACATTAACATGTTAATATTTAACAAGAATTTATGTATAACTCCTTTTTTAATTTAAATCATACAGAGCAAGCGAAAGTATTGCTAATGCGTAACAAAGTTTCCACAATTAATAAAGCTAACCTATAACATAACGTGAACTAAGAATATGATGGATCAACGTACAAACAACACCATACGTGCGAATAAACCACTAACATTAGCAAACTACTGCACATAACAGCAATAAAGTACAATAACACATCGTGCAAACCGTAACCTAGTCACACTTTTTCAAGCATATCTCTAACATATCAATGCAATTTTACATTAACATCGTAATATTTAACAAAAGTTTTAGCATAAACCTGTCTAATTTCATCATACTGACAAAGAATTAATGCTGACGTAACAGATGTTTTACATTTCAACTTCGTAAACATTTAAACAAAAAATTCATTCATAACCTCGTCCTAAATATCATAATCCCCAGCGAATAATTGCAAACATAGTAACAAATGTTTTTAACTGGCAAACATAAACTAAAAAATATAACAAATTTTATCCGTAAACATACATAAAAAAAAAAGTTCTTTGAGTAAATATCACAGTTAAAACGTAATAATTTACTGATTTTATAGCAGTTAAATCAGTTAAATCAGTAAATCAAAGCCCCGTCCATCGTGCAGTCCCCTACACCGTCCCACCCACTTGTGAAATCGATTGAGCGGTGTTGATTTCAAGTCATGGATTTTCAGTCATCATTTTGACAAACATAAATAAAATTTATGTTCTTTATTACCTAACCTACGAAATATTATGCTTAAACCAACATAAGTTTTAGCACCTAATAAAGCCTAACAATCTAACCGCGATAGGAATTATAATGTACAAATGCCCAACCCTAACATTACCTTCGCGTATGTAAATAATCAGTGCTAACATCCTTGAAAAATTCCTGTGACTACTGATCAAGGTAAAGTAGCTACAACAGGTCTGATACAATAATCATACAATACTCGATATGTTCCACTTTTCGAGCATATTAGCAACAGGGTAAAGCCCGTATTATCTTACAAAAATTCCCTTAACATAAGTGACCAATCTATCTAAAGATGCCTTCCATCTTGAATACTTATGTGACACTATCTGGCTAGTCAAAGTTTGTTACTCGTTTCGGGTATAACAATCATTTGACCTATGGAATAAATACGTAGACATTAGCAAAAGTCTAGGGCAAACCTAACATTATACAAAAAACTTAAACTAGGCTCACGTTTTTAACACAATCATCGTAGGTTAACACAGTAATATCTTACAAAAACTCATCAATTTCTCTAACCAAGATTCGTGTTATTTCCACAATTGTCATAGGTAATAATTTAACAAACGGTATCATAACTACTCGAATAAAACAGTTTTCATTAAACAAGAGGATCTAAAGCAACACATTACTTTCCGAGAGAAAACCCAGGGGGATGCGCCCCTTGGGAAAGGGTTGTGAATCGCTCGAGGGGGGAATCACCCGAAGGCGGTGTAAAGCGGGCTTTAGAGGCCTCACGCCGAAGGGCTGAGGCCTTAAACCCCTTCCTTCGGAGGGGTAAAAGCCCGCTTACACCCCCCCCCTTCGGGGTGATCCCCCTCGCAGGATTTCACACTCCTTTCAAGGGGCGATCCCCCTGGGTTTCTCGTAACGGATGGTAATTTGTGTTGTTTAGAACTCTTTAAGATGAATACAGTGTTTTATTCGTAAGTTAGATACGTTATGGGTTGTTAAATATTACTATGACAATGTGGATATATTAACACGATTTGTTAGAGAAATGAGATGAGTTTTTGTAAGTATTACTGTGTTTAAACTACGATGATGTGGGTTAGAAACGTTGAGCCGTAGGTTAAAAGATTTTCGTTTTGAATATAATGTTAGGTTTGCCCTAGACTTTTGCTAATGTTTACGTACGTTTATTCATAGGTCAAATTGACCTTATATTCAATGTGAGTGGCGTTTTGATGAATGGAAGATAGTGTCAATCATTAGGGTGTTCATAAGATGGTGGCATCTTTTGATAGATTGGTCACTTGTTTAAGGGATTTTGTTAGAAATAATACGGTTTACCTGTTGCTAATAGTGCTCGAAAAGTGGGTAACATATGCGGAGTATTGTATGACCTGTAGCTACTTTACCTTGATCCAGTAGGGAAAATTTTTCAGGATGTGTAGACTGATATATTATATCGCGAGGTTATGTTAGGTTTGCATTTTACATTATAATCCTAGTCGCGGTTATGATTTGTTAGCTTTATTGGTTGCTAAAACTTGTTGGCTTAAGCATATATTCGTAGTGGTTTAGTATTATAAAAGAAACATATTTATGTTATTGTCTTATGTTTGTCCAAAATGATACTTGAAATTTGGACATATGACATCATAGCTCCAATAGAATCACAAGTGGGTGAGGAACGGGTATGGGGACTCGCACGGATGGGAGGGGGTTTGATTTTTACTGAGATTTTACTGATTTACTTGTCCTTTAAAATCCAGTAAATTATTACGTTTTAGCTCGTGTGATATTTTACTCGTCAAAGAACTTATGATTTTTTGTTATGTTAGTGGATTAAAATTTTGTTATATGTTTTTTGTTATGTTTGGTTAAAACTTTTGGTTCATGTTTGCCAATTATCGCTGTGGGATTATGATATTTAGTACGAGGGTTATGATACGAATTTTTTGATTAAATGTTACGAAGTTGATGTTAAAAACATCTGTTACTGTCAAGCATTATATATTCTTTTGTAGTTATTGTGATTGATAGTTAGATCAGTGTTTTAGCCTTAAACTTTTTGTTGTTTAAATTTACGAGTTAAATGTAAAATCTAGCCAATTATATGTTTAGACTTTAGAGATATGCTTTTGAAAAAGTGTGACTAGGTTACGTACAGTTTGCACGATGGCTTGGTAGGTACGTATTATTGCTGTTATGTGCCCAGATTTAGATTTTGCTAATGTAAGTGGTTATTCTCGCACGTGAAGGGGTTAGGTTTTGTCGTATGTACATTCATGGATTCTTTAGTTCAGGTTGGTATGTTTATGGGTTAGGCTTTATTAATTGTGGGGAAATTTGTACGTTTAGCTACGTTTTTCGCTGCTCTTTGTTATTGATAATTAAACAGGTTATAATAAATTCTTGTGTTTAATTATTACGGTTGTCATAATGTAAAGATTAACCGTTAATTATGTTAGAGATATGTTTGGTAAAAGTTAATGAATAGTGTTTACGTTTTGTATACTGCAAGTCATTTACTTACAGGTGCTTAAGGTGGAACTTTTCCGTTAATGTTAACAGTTTATTCCGGTGCTGTATAAGTTGTGGTTAGATTCGTCGATGTGCATTATGTTCTATAGTTCTTGGTTAATTGCTATTAATGTTTGAGAAGCATTTGATTAATGTGGAAAACCAATGTTTTAACGGTTAGCATTATATTCGTTGTCGTTATAATAATTAGACAGAACTTATGTTTGTACTATGTTATTGTTGTTGTTGTGTGTCGAACGAGAATATATACCCTTTGAACTGATTGTTTCAGTACGGTACGCTGTCTGTATATTATTCTTGGTTTTATTTTTATTGTTTCTGATTGTTTATCTGATTTTGGTTGAAAAGAAAGTAATACTCATTAATTTAAGGTGAAATGTTTGTTAGTATACTATTTTCTTCAGTAGGATAGTTTTTCTCTGTGTTGATACGATGACATCTCCTCCTCGCATCTCTACGCTGGTTGTTGATATCTTCACGAGGAGTTGAGTTTTCGTTATTTTTCCCACTGAAGTATATATGTTGAAAAAAAGTGTCAAAATTTATTATTAAATCGTTAAAACCCGTAATGGCGACTGCTTACCATTGCTAGTTAGATTCCGCCAAAGGAGGTGTCTTTGTCAAATAATAATACATTATTTGCATCCACTTGTATGCCATGGTATGGTTGTTTTTAAGCAATAAATTTCATTTTTCATCTGGTTTAGAGTATAGGTAGTTGAGTTCTGAAAGGAGGTCGCAATGGTAGTGTTCTAAAAAGAAGATAAGCCTTAAAAAAACCTTTACTTTATGTCGTTCGTTTACTCTAGTTTAAGGTATTATGGAGATGGTTAGGTGTTATGGTTTGGACACATTGTTTTGATACAAGTGTTACTGTTTGCAATGTAGTATTTTACCGTTAATATTGTTAGAGATTGTTGTTGAAAATAGGGTTATTAAATATGGAATACGTTGTATGTACAGTTATGTTACTTTACCGCTCGTTAAGTGTGTTGAAACTTTGTCTAATGTTTAACAGTTTTTATTTGGGTGGTGCAAGTGTGTGTAGGTTTTTGTCGCGTTTTTTGTACATTATTTTCCTAGTTTCATATGATTGCTATTGTGCGTTTCTTAATGTGAAAACCATTGTTTGTGTTAGCCATATTTTGTTGAATCAGTTGAAACTCAGTTAGTTGATTATTCGGGACAAGGTCATGATACAATTTTTTGCAAATATTAAGTGTGTAGTGTAAAATTAACATCGTTATGTTAGAAATATGCTTGAAAAAAGTAAGATTAGGTTACGTCTTTTGCGTACCATGTTAGTTACTTTACTGGTGTTAAGTGTGGAAATTTGTTAATTGTTAACAGTTTATTCGTGTTTAAGGTTTGATTGTTGATAGGTTGTGTGTCTTTGTGTACATGATTTTCTTAGTTGCATGTTTCAATCATGTTAGCATATTGTATGGTGGAAAACCTTATATATGTTAGAGTATATTCGTTCGGGTTAAATTGAAGTTTGTTATATATGGTGATCAGTATGATAAGTTAACCATCTGTTGTGATAATTTTTATGTTAATTATTCCCATGTTATGTCTGTAAATTAACATCGTTATGTTGAGAATATTGTTGGAGATATGCTTGTGAATAAGTTACGTTTTTGGTTGTTTATGTTAGTTACTTTACTGAATGTTTAAGTTGTGAACTTTGTTTGAATGTTAACAGGTTTATTTCGTGTTAGTTTGTGAATAGGTTTGTCTTTTTGTACATTATTTTTCATAGTTCATGTTACGCCATGTTAGCTTTTATTGATGTAAAACTTTGTTTACGTCAGGCATATATTGATTGATCTTTGTATAAAAACTTGATTTTATGTTATGTTTAATCCAATAATAGACACTCGAAATGTGACTTTGAATCAATAGACAACTAGATCAATATGGATCCACAGCATGGTCAGGAGGAGGCTTGAATAGTGGGTTCTGGTTGATTTTAGTGATTTACTGGCTTGGTCAGGTATTGTATTTAAAACGTTACATAGTTTTAGTTAAAAAATTTGTCTTAAATCAATAGATTCAATAGATCAATATAGATGCAAATAGATTCAATAGATCATGATTGGACACGAGGGTAGGTTGGGTGGCTTGATTTCGATTTACTGATTTTATGGGTATTGGTAAAACATGACAAATTTTACGTAAAAAATTTGACCTTAATCAATGGATCCAATAGATCAATAATCAATAGATCAACAGATGGTCAGGAGGGAGGTTGATAGTTGGTTTTGATGTTAGCATTTGTTGATTTACCTCTGCTTTAGGGTGTGTATGTAAAACTGTTGTACATTTTAGTTTTAAAATTTGACTTAAATCCAATAGATTTCAATAGATCAATAGATCAATAGAATCAATAGATCAATAGCATCATGGATTTGGGATCAGGAGGGTTCAGGTGTTGTGGTGGCTTGATTTACTGATTTACTAGATTTAGGTGTATGGTAAAACATGACAATTTATGTAAAAAAATTTGACTTTTAAGCAATAGATCAAATAGACAATAGATTGCAATAGATCAATAGATAAAGAAGGTGTGGATGGTCAGATGGGAGGTTGGATAGTGGTGTGATTTAGTGATTTACTGCTTTTTTAGGGTTATTGGAATCAAAACGTATTACAATTTTAAGTAAAAAATTATTTGACTTAAATCAATAGATCAATAGAGATCAATAGATCAACTTAGATCAATAGATCAGTAGATCATGATTGGACAGGAGGGTTGTGGTAGGTTGGTTGGCTTGATTTTACCTGATTTACTGATTAGGGTATGTAAAACATGGACAATTTTAGTAAAAAATTTGGCCTTAATCAATAGATCAAATAGATCAATTAGATCAATATAGATCACAATCTGGTCAGGGGGTTTAGCGTTGGGTGGCCTTGATTTACTGATTTTACTGCTTTTAGGACTATGTAAAAAAATGCGATAAATTGGAAAGTTAATAAACATAAAAAGATAAAAAATTTATATTTATTTATATTTATTATTTATATTTTTTATTTCTTGGATGGTTTCTGAAAACCATCATTTCGAAATCCTTTACAGGGTTTCATATCAATGCGATGTATATAAGGACACCAATATCTGTTATCATTACACAAATATTTTAATGAACTCGAGGCACCGCCACCGGAGCCAGCACCTCGGTGCAGCTGTCAACTTCCTACTCCTCCTGAGTCAGGACTCTTCTTCATTCTTTCCCTCTTTTTTTTATTCTTTTTTCATCCTTCTTTCTTCCTCCTTCGACCTCTGTTTTTCACTCACTCTGTGCTCTTTTTTCAGTCGGGACCCCCTAATGGGGGTTCGGTGGTCCTAGACACCCTACACAAAACTTAATAACCTTGCAATTCGAACTCTACGACCTTCTGTGAACCTATTATAAACACCTCAACATTGTTGTATACGAAATGTTTATTAACTCGGCACCGCAGTGGCCGTTTTTTCTGGGAGAGTGGGCCATCCTCTCGGGATGCCGGAAGCCAAGCTCTCTCAGATTCACATTTATCAAGTTATTTCTTAGAAACTTCAACTCTGAATCTTCTTCATCAAATTTCTTAGCCTTATTACGAATCACTTTGATTTTTTGGTTGGGGGTGGGTTCCCCCTTTGGGGGACCCAGTGGGATGTAACCTCGTCTCCATGACTAGGGTTACCTCCCCATCTAACACCCTTCCAAATTTTTTAGCCCGATACGATACTCCCGTAACCCATTTGTGATATATAGTATCGAATATTCTTCAGAAAAATCTGGATTGCCGAAGAAGAAACCACGGTGGATAATAATAACAAAAATAATAAATTAATAATAATAAAAATAATTAATTAATTATTAATTAATAAGTAATAATAATAATAATAATAATAATTATAAAACTTCAGAGGGATGAGTCGGTGGATCGGCGCGCACCGGAACTCAACCCA
>JABUQX010074453.1:0-5000 GCA_015478945.1 Trachelipus rathkii | reverse complement strand
AAATTAAGGCTAACGTGCTTTCGAAAATTTAATAGTGGCCATTTTGAATTAACACCCTGAGGTAGTATAATTATTTAGGTAATAGTACTTGCTTTTTTATGTACATAAAAAAAGGGTAGTACTACTTAAAAATGTCATATTGGTTTAATCTGTGGAGGTAGTAGTACCACTAATTAAGTAATAGTGCTTTTTTTATAAACGGATATAGAATCATTAAGTAAGAATATCATACTGGTTATATCTATAGATGTAGTACCGTTTTATAGGAATTACTACTTTTTTATCTACATTTAAGCCTAGTGGTTTTACCGAAAGCGGTACCAACAATACGGTACCTCTTTCTGTAGGTACCAAGAGAGGAGGGTACCAACAATGCCCTCTTTCTGATACGTACCAACAGAGGGAGGGCAAAGTAGCATTCAAAGTATTTTACATATGACAAATTCGATTTTTTTTTTTTTTATTCATTGAACTATTTCTAAGCAGGACTTTCTAGACCACCAACAGTAACCAGGGTAACAGTTTAAAAAGAAAAATATATACAAACATATACTTTTTTAAGTATGATAATTTTTATATTATTTACGCTAATTTAATACCCTTATATACACTTCGTTTAGTACGAATGTTTATTTTATTCCTAGTATGATTTGAAAACGTAAAAACAAATAATCTTTTTAACTATAAAGATAAAGAAACCGTCATTTTAATTTCATGCCATGAATATTTTCAAAAAAAACTGAGTTTTTTTTTTTCAATAGAAGTGAAGAAAAAAAAAATATCGATTCAAATGTATCGGAAATTTTAATGAAATTCCCAACGAGGTATCGCGATTTTCTTATTTGTCTATAATTTTAAGCTTGTCATAAACGACGCTATTCGAAATAAAAACACATACACACACACACACACACACACCTACACACACACACACCTCTACACACACACACACACACTCACACAGACTCACACGCACATGCACATGCACATGCATACACACACTGGCAAACCTAAACACACCCTATATATATATATATATATATATATATATATATATATATATATATATATATATATATATATATATAGAAATATAGAAATATATACATATATATATATATATATATATATCCACTGGGCAAATGCCGGAGGGGCAAGAAATTCGGCCGGAGTTGGGGAAAAGCAGAATTCCAAACCAAATTAAAAGCCGACATGCCTCTCTCTCTCTCTCTCTCTCTCTCTCTCTCTCTCTCTCTCTCTCTCTCTCTCTCTCCCTATATATATATATATATATATATATATATATATATATATATATATATATATATATATATATATATATATATATATATATATATATATATATATATATATATAACTATATATATATATATATATATATATATATATATATATATATATATATATATATATAGAGAGAGAGAGAGAGAGAGAGAGAGAGAGAGAGAGAAAGAGAGAGAGAGAGAGAGAGAGAGAGAGAGAGAGAGAGAGAGAGAGAGAGAGAGAGAGAGAGAGAGAGAGAGAGAGAGAGAGAGAGTCGTGGCTTCGATTTTAGAATTTTATAAAAATATAATAATAAAAATAATAATAATAATAATAATAATAATAATAATAATAATAATAATAATAATAATAATAATAATAATAATAATAATAATAAAATAATAATAATAATAATAATAATAATAATAATAATAATAATAATAATAATAATAATAAAATGATAACAATAACAGTAATAAAATAAAATAATAAAATTAATAGTAAACTCTTATAGGATATCTATAGTAATAAATCATAAATTTGTCCTGCTTAGTAGAAGACTATATATGGAATTTCAATAAGGTGACAAATTAATACTACTAGCTAATAATAACAATACAAACAATGATGACAATAAAAATAATTACCCTCATAATAATAATAATAATAATAATAATAATAATAATAATAATAATAATAATAATAATAATAATAATAATAATAATAATAATAATAATAATAATAATAATAATAATAATAATAATAAAATTAATAATAATAATGGAAACACGAGTGAAGAAATAATTAATTTTCGGCTGTTATGAGTTGTGGTTTAGTTAATTTCTCAAAATTATTATTGACTCTAAGAAAAAATATGTGAATGGTAACATAGGTTAATGAAATAATAATCACAAATAATAATAGCCGTGTAAAACTCCTACCGAAAACAATACTAGAGAAAACATTAAAAGTAATTCTTGTAATTGAATCCACTATTTTATTTTTTAATGGAATTAAAAATCATGTAATTTTTTTTTAAATAAGAAATGTTGAAATGAAATAAGTAAAAATAGAAGATATAGTTTACCTTCGTCTGCTAGATAAGTAGATATACAAATGACTTAAAAGTGTAAAACTGTGCTCCAAAGAAATCGTACTTTTTGGGCGTGAAGGGACCCCCAAATGAAATGGGAACAATTATATACTTCTATATCAAGGAACTTGGGCCATGAAAAGTGACGGGAAATCCTGAGTGCTGTCTTTATTAAAATTTTCTCGAAGGACAGATAAGTAGGTCTAGAGACAAAATTAAGCTCTTCGTGAAATAGAAAAAGGAAAAAAAAAGAGAAAGGTTTTATGTTCCAGCTAGATATAAATTTACATTCATGGAAACGTTTTGAAGAAAGACAAATGGAAATAATTTTTCTCCAATCCGTTTAGTAAATCTTGAGAAGGAAGGTAATATCTATCTATATATATATATATATATATATATATATATATATATATATATATATATATATATATATATATACAAGGAAGGCTAACTATCTATCTATATATATATATATATATATATATGATTCAAAAGGAGTTTTGTTTGGGGACAGCCGACAATTTAAGAGGAAAAAAAATAAATGAAAGGTTTATAAGATGTGTTTGGGAAGGGAAAAGGGTACAAATGGCACCTATAAGCAGATACATATATTATTATCTGTATTTACGAAAAAAGGAATTTTTTCGAAGTGTCTATTGATTTAGAATCAAAATATATATATATATATATATATATATATATATATATATATATATATATATATATATATAAATATATTATGTTTATATATATAAATTTTTATATATATACACACTATATATATATATATATATATATATATATATATATATATATATAGAAGAATAGCTTCTGTTTGAATAAACCACATTTAATAACCATCTGTTAACCAAATTTATCATTTTATTATCCTTTCTTTCTTTTTCTTTCCTTTAAAAACGAATTTTCATTTTTTTTCTTTATCTTTTTTTAAATTAATGCAAATTTTGTTCAATTAATTTCTCGTATAATTTTGGATTTTATGTTCTTACTAGGTACGTAAAAGTGAATATGAACTCGAGAGCGTGCACACACATACAAACCTGCACACACATACACGCACATTATATATACATCTGTCAATGAACTCTGAGATGGAGATAGAAGATGGAGAGGGAAGTGAATTAGATAGAAAGGTGGAGTGGGTGCAAAGGATTAGAAATATAATGAAATACAAAAGGAGAGAGAGAGAGAGAGAGAGAGAGAGAGAGAGAGAGAGAGAGAGAGAGAGAGAGAGAGAGAGAGAGAGAGAGAGAGAGAGAGAGAGAGAGAGAGAGAGAGAGAGAGAGAGAGAGAGAGAGAAGAGAGAGAGAGAAAGAGAGAGAGAGAGAGAGAGAGAGAGAGAGAGAGAGAGAGAGAGAGAGAGAGAGAGAGAGAGAGAGAGGCTGAAGGAAAGATTGAGGAAGAGAGAGGGAGAGTGGCAAAAAGGCGAAAAAAAAGAAAAGGAACATATAATTGAGATAAGCCCCATCAAAAAATGTTTGATAAAAATTTTCTTGCGATCCTGCAGGACTAATGGGAAATCTGAAAATTCCCAGTGGAACTGAATGGAGTCTTTCCCATAGGAAAATTTCCTACCAGTAATTTTATTGTACCCACAAAGCATATTTCTATGAGGAATTTTTAAGGTTCATTCCATAAGTTTTCTATCGGGTTTCGATTCATCCTAACGGAATTTCCTGTAGCAACTGTTGGGAAATTTCCTGTTGAAAATCAAAAAAAAAAAATTTATCTTAAAATACCAGTAAATCTCATGTGAAAGTAAGCTTTAATGTCCTATATACCAATTGAGCTTTTTGGTAAATAATTATGTTAATAATATTCCTATAAAAACATAATTAGGAAGAAATTTCATTCAGGTTTGATTTAATTTGAATATATTAATCGAATATTGTTATCTTTTAACATTTTTTCTCGAACATTTTTGCATTAAGAATGAAAAAATGTCTGCCTTGTTTAGCTTATTTGTCATGACCTATGTACAGTAAATCTTAAATTAAGATGCATATTTGCGTTTCTAAATGCATTATTTCACTAAATTATATACTTTTGTCATTTATTGATTAACAATATGATCAAATTAGAATAAATGAAAATAAAATTATTGAAAATTTGAAAATTACAAAATTTGAAAATTTGACCGTTACACAACATAATCATGTTTAAAACTTGTTCTAAATTCTTTGAAATGTATAAAAGGAAAAAGATAAATAGAGAAAATTTTACATATATATATATATATATATATATATATATATATATATATATATATATATATATATATATATATATATATATATATATATATATATATATATATATATATATTGCATTCTGAAATGAAATACTGATAAGAATATTGACTGTTAATACCATAAAACTCATTTTCCGGTATCCGAACAAATATCTGACAGAATAATTTTTTAGTATCAGGAAGAATAACAAAAATCAAGAGGCACCCTAATATATATATATATATATATATATATATATATATATATATATAATATATATATATATATATATATATATATATATATATATATATATATATATATATATATATATATATATATATATATATATAAATATATATATATAT
>JABUQX010074452.1:57500-93513 GCA_015478945.1 Trachelipus rathkii | reverse complement strand
GCATTCCACTATAACTGTACAGATCGTGTTACACAAGGTTCCAAGAATTAAGGTCTCGACAACTCACCATCTTCGCCACCCAAGTTCAACTCCACCCGTTACCCTTGACTGGAGTTTGACTTTCTTTGGTATTACCACGCGAACACACTTCAACACAACCTTACTACTATGCAGAAAGCGAACAGGTAAGGGCATTCTACATTATGCTACAACATTTTTCAGTTACAGAGCACACATTTGTGCGCGGTCTGCATCCTGGCGATCCTGGACGTTGGTTGTAGTTCGTAGTCCAAATGTGTTCCATGTTTGACAATAAACTTGACGGGCAGCTCCGTATTTTGTGACGGATGAGGCCAGGTTTACCAATATTGGCACGATTAATGGGTGAAATTATCGGTACTGGACCGAGGAAAACACCGCATATCACCTACAGCACGCGACACCAGGTAATTTACATTATATATAGTGTCAGTAAAACTTCTTTAGTTGTAGATTTTGCTGAAACATGGAATATATCAATTGTGCTTACGTAATTATGAATGAAAATCAAAAAAATTTTATGGGGCAATTCATTAAAAATTTATTAACCATTAGTATTACAGACACTTCAAAATTTGTACTACCAGCATGAAGGATGCCCACCACATACAGCATGGGCTGTGCAACATCATCTAAACGTAACACACCCCGGTAGGCTGATAGGAACATGGGGTCCTATTCCGTGGCCTCCTAAGATCACCGGACCTTACTCAACTGGAATATTACCTGTGGGACTACCTGAAGAATCGTGTCTACGGTGGGTACACAACACCGATGGCATCAGTTTAATTACCTCTTAAGTGGAATCACTCACGCTTGTCCGATGTAGCTCGACTCGCGAAAAATAATTTCACATTGCGCTCAACATGACAAGGGGCCTGGACAGACGGCTGACTTGCTATGGAATAAGAGCAGAAACATTTCGCGCACCGCCGGTAAATGATACATGCATATACGTGAAGAATGTACTTACATAATCAGAATGGTTACTACAGGAAAGGCATTCATACTTAACCGAAAGTAATACTTATGTATGGACTGTAAATTAACGGATGTGTTACAGAGTTATAAATCATTTCTTGTTATGAATCATAAAACTGTTCATTCGTAACTAACTATCTAATAGGTATCCTAATATAAAACGTACGTGTTCATATGGGGCTGGGTTTCGGGCCCTTCATTCACGATGTCTAACTATTACCAACTAACATTTTGGTTTGGAACATTACGCAGCCAGCACGGTATTTTTCCGCGGTGTATTGAGAGAAATACCTTGAATCGAGATGGAACTTGTCTCTATTGAACCCTAAATAATTTTTGCCATAAAAGGCAATTTAATTATCGGAACCACCACGGTTTTATTGAAAATTCGAAGGTTCATGAACAATTCGCATACAGAGACCCTCTTTATTCCTACAAATTTCTTATAATTGACATCATTACGGAAATTTTCCGTTGTTCACATTAGCCGAGACCACACACGCACACACACCAACACACACACACACCACACAACACAATATATAGTATATATATATATATATATTATCTATAATATAATATATATATATTATATATATAATTATATATATATATATATAGTATATATATATATTATATATATATTATATATATATTATTATAAATATATGGTTGGAAAAAAACGGTTTTTTTAATTGTTTTTTTTTGTGCAAAAAAAACCGGTTTTTTTTAAAACAAAATGTTTTTTTTTGTTTTTTTTTTTAAATTACCTCTTATTATGTAATATAAAGATTGTTTTAACATTATACATACCAATACCCCTTCTTAGGCCTAAATATTGGACATTAAATACGGATTTTAATATATACCAGTGTGTATAATATATATAATATATATATATACTATGATATTATATATATATATATATATATATATATATATATATATATAATATAGATATATATATAGTATATATATATATAATATATATTATATATATGTTATATATATATATTATATTATATATGTATATATATAATATTACGTATATATATATATATATAGTATATATAATATAAATAATTATATATATATATATATAATAAGATATTATATATATATTATATATAATATATGATCAAAAAAAAGGATGGTTAACAGGTGGGTTTTGTCGGCTGTCAGGGGAGAAAATGAGAATGGGTAGAAGGTGATGGATTTCTGTGAGGAGAGAGGTGTGTGTGTAAGTAATACTTTGCTTGAGGTCATATGTATTATCCATAAAGTTATTACTAGAGTTGGGTAGGTAGAGATTGGTATTTTTAAGTACAAAAGTATGATTGATTTTGTTGGTTATGGTGAGAAGGAGATGTTGAAGTATATGTTGGATGTTAAATCAGTAAGTGGGTTGGGAATGTGATGCCTGTGTGGACAGATGATTATGCTTTCTATGTAAAATAAATTAGTTAGTGGGACTTGGATGGGAGTGAGAGAATGATTAAAGAAGGAAGGAGGGTAAAAATTAAGAGTGAGAAGTTTAGTGAACAAGATAATAAGGATAAAGGATTGTAAGAACGCTCGCAAGTAAATCAGTTGATGTGAACAAGCTGAAACTAAATAAATCTGGAAGCAATTGTTAAGCAGTGCAAAAGAAGTATGTGGGCGTTCTAAACTAGGAAGTAAAGAAAGCCAAAAGTGAATGGTGGAATGAAAGGTGATGTAAGCGGTTTTAAAAAGTAAAAAAAAAAAGCGTGTTGATTGTACTAAAAGCAAATGATTGAAGTTCAAAAGAAAAGATGCTTGGAATTATATAAGGAGGAAAAAAAAGAAATGCTAAAAGATGCGTTTACGTTAAAGAAAAGAAGAGGTAAAATGAACAGTTGGAAAGGAGGATGAATGGGGACATACAAGGGAATAGGAAGCTCTTCTGGAGGAAAGCGCGAAAGGTTAAAAATAGAATAAGGGGAACCTGCTCAGAATAATGCATAGGGATGGTGTTTTATGTAACTGATAAAGGATGTGAGGGGAGTGTGGAAAGAAACACTTAGAAAATCGTTTATAATAATTTCGATAATGAAGATGATTAGTTACTGATGTGTTGGGTTTGATGGTTGCAAGAAGGAATAGGTATTTTGGGGTAGAGGTTATTAGTAAGAAGGAGGTAAAATCGGTTAGAGTGAGATAGTGAAGAATGGTTAAATCTGCAGGTAAGATGAAATTACTGGTGAACATGATCAAGACGGGTAGGGCAAGTTTCGATTGATTGGATCTTGAGTGTTTGTAATAAGCGTTTATGGAGTGGGTTATGGTCCGAGGATTGAAGGAGAGCAGTAATCATACCCTTATATAAAGGTAAAGGGAGATCAGGGTAACTATAGAATTATAGGGGAATTAGTTTATTGAGTGTTTATAGGGAAAATAAGTTGGTATTTTGGTCGAAAGAAGTGCGCCGAGTGACTGAAGGATGAGATTGGTGAAGAACAAGGTCTTTAGGAGTAAGTAGGGAGGATGTGGGATCAGATCTTTACATTGCTGAGTCAAATGATAAAGAAAATGAGGGAGAAGAAATAAATTGTATTTAGTTTTAATGGATTTGCAACAGGGTATTGATAGGGTTAATAGGGAAGCTGTATGGCTGGTGTTAGTGATATAAGTGTGGGTGGCAGGCTTCTGAATGGAATAACAAGAAATGTATGACGATGTGACGCGCTGTGTTAAGAATAAATGTTGATGTCAACAAGTGATTGGTTTAGTATTAATTAAGCGGAGTGAGGCAGGGATGTGTGATTATGTCTCCTTGGTTATTCAATTTGTATATGGATTGGTTATGAAAGAATTGAAAATTGGGGGGTGACAGGAGATGGTGTCAGAATGATGAGGAGAATGGAGAAAATGAGTGGAGAGTGCCGTTACCTATTGTATGGATGATTGGTTTTGTGTGGCGAAATTGAAGAGTCTGGAAGAATTGGTAGAGAGATTTGGCAGGTATAGTGTAAAAGGAGGGGTTTTGAAAGAATACGTAGATAAGAGATAAGTTATGGGTTTGATTGAGGACAGTCCTCAGTTTGAATTATGGTAGATAGTGAGCAGCTGGAACAAGTGTCTGAGTTTATAATATTTAGAAGTATATTGTTGAGATGTTTCAGGGATAAGGTGGCATGGTGCAATAAATATCGTGCGTGTATGCTATAGGTGACTAAGTTAGAGTGCTGAGGGTCGTTACATGACGCTTATGTTGTTACCTTGTGTTATTGTATAGTAGTGAGACTATTGGTCTGGAATAAGAAGTATAAAATCTAAAGTTCAAGGTGTTCAGAGGACAATCATTAGGGCGATGCTAGGTATGAGAAGAATTGATAAAATGCAGAATGAAGATATATTAGAGAGTTGTCTGTGTTGAAAGAAATGGGGTAAACGAGAGAAATAAATGAACTAATATATTGTTGAGAATGTTTGGTCATGTGGAAACGACGGATGATAGTCGGTTTTTGAGCGGATGTATAGTGGCGAGTGTGTTGGAAACCGATCGGCTGGGAGATCGAAGGAAAAGGATTGAGTCAGTAAACAACTGTCTGAAGGAGAGAAATGGAGTTTGGCAGAGGCGAGAATAAAGGTGGCAAATATGAGAGAATGCGGGGTTTTGAGTGGGTATTGGTTGTGCCCACCTTGCCAAGGGATCATGAACACTTACACTGACGATTTTACATTAAGAGAGTCGTCGCAGTCCCGTGAAGCTATAGAGTGGATTTTTCTGACTGTGAAGAGTTCTCACTAAAGTAATGTACAGAGGGGGAGAGGGGTAAGGCTGGACTTTCTTTTCGACTTTTGTCATAATTCTTCTACTGCTTTCTTTCGATGCTTTCCTACGCACTTACACAGTCTATGGGGGAGAAAAAGGTAGATGAAGAATATAGATATATATATATATATAATATATAATTATATATAATATATGTGTGTGTATATATATTATAATTATATATATATATATTATATATATATAACGTATATATAAATATATATATTATATATATAATAATATATATATTATATATATATAAATATATAATATATATATATATATATATTTATATAATAATATATATAATATATATATATATTATATATATACATATATTATATAATATATAGTAATAGATAATAATAATAATAATAATTAATATAATAATAATATGATTAATAATATAATATAATAATATAATAATAATAATAAGAATAATAATATAATAATTAATATAATAAATAATAACTAAATTAATAATAATAATTAATCAATCATGTGAAATGTAATAATTAAATGCCCCAAGAGCACAAATAAAACTTTACTAAGTTAGATAAAATTCTACCTTTATATATTGATACCTTTTAAACATATGTCTGTATGACTGTTATTTAATGCCCTAAATTACCCTAAAAAGACTTTGATAATATCATGAAAAAAATGTAATTTTAAATAAAACAAACAAAAAAAACCCAAAAATTTCTTTGGCGCCTTTGGTCCTTTTTTTAAAAAAAACGTGTTTTAAAAAAAAAAAACGAACGCGTTTTTTTTTAATCCCAACCCTTTATATATTATAATATATATATATATATATATAATTATAGTATATATATATACCCTATACATATATATATATAATATATATATATAATATATATATATATATATATATATATATATATATATATATATGATATATATCATATAATGATATATATAATATATAATATATATATATATATATTATTTATACTATATATATATTATATATATATATATATATTATTATATATATATATATATTAGTATATAATTAATTATTATATATATATACTATATATATTATATTATTATATATATATAATTATATATATAAAGGACCTGTTGTGTTATAGGAAGAAAGGGCTGATTTTTGATTTAAAAAAATAAGAAAAGATTCAAATTTGGCTAGATCATTAAAATAGCATCTATTAGAACTTTAGATGACAAAGAATGCATGGCACATGGAACGCGGGTAAATGAGATGCATAGTTTACAGGGAAGCTTCCCTCCCCGCTGCCCCACCCGACCGTCTGAGTGCTGGAAATATTAAAACATTAATCTTTATTTCTTTAGTAACAAAACATACAGATATTAAGCATATAATTTTTTAACAAATTGAAGCATCTGCCAGTATTAGTCATGAAGTATGAAATTTGAGACAACTTTTTCAGCTGCTATTTCTAAATTTATTTTTAAAACTTTTCGAATCCCATACGGATCATTTACAATTTTTCTTATAAGTTTTCAGAGGAAGAATCAGCGTAAATTCAGCTGGGGTGTCTTGATTAATTGATAATTTTCGTCATAGTTGAATAAATATGATATTTGGAGGCCTGTTATCAATAATAATTAAAAACAAAGTTTTACCCACATAATATTAATAAGTACATTATTTTCATAACTATCTATTAAAACAACTTAAGATTAAAAAAAAAAACACATTCCCACAACACTTCATGTCCTCATATGAACTAAATGTACGGAATAAAAGTACGATGTTTTCGGTACGTACACAAAAATTTGAATGGGCGTATACAGAATAATCGGTACTTTTCCAACAAGTTTAGAGACGATACCAGGTGATCGGTACAAAAAGTAATTCGCCCCGATACATTGTAAAGCCGTACATGATACCGCTGCGTACTCCACTCTTATATATATATATATATATAAATATTATATATATATATGATTATATATATATATAATACCTTATTATATATATATAGTATAAGTATATTTATCTATATACTAATAATAAATATGAATTAGATATATATATATATATATATAAACTATATATATATTGTATGGAGTGGGCTGCTGAGTTTTTTGTCTCCCGTTACCCTCCGCCGAAGTAGTAGGTTTAAAATTTTAATATAAAAATTAAAATTGAAATGATGAAATAAACAAATACTCTGCAACA
Source organism: Trachelipus rathkii (assembly GCA_015478945.1). Taxonomy (NCBI): domain Eukaryota; kingdom Metazoa; phylum Arthropoda; class Malacostraca; order Isopoda; family Trachelipodidae; genus Trachelipus; species Trachelipus rathkii. Next base: position 86,506 of record JABUQX010074452.1, on the reverse strand, counting down.
CTTACCTATGGGTTTTAAAGAATTGTTGCCCTTTGTAGTTCAAAAATTATAAGCTTTTATTATTAAAAACGTTAGAGTTATGATTAAGTAGAAGAATAAAATGAAAGATTGAAGAAATTATTAAATAATTTCGTTTTACCTCTACTAACCTTTTGAATTTTGAAATTATTTGTTTAAAAAAATCTTTAATATATTTTGAACTTAAATCACCTTTACCGTCTCGTAAGAAAGAATTGACAGCGTGAAACCAAAAAAGTTATATGATCTATATGTAAAAAGTATGTTTATCAACTCACCGAAAATATCAAAATTATTGAGAAAAATATTTTTTTTTACAACCACAATGATAAAATGACTAATAGAAAAAAAAATGAAATATGTGGAAGCAGGGTTGGGGAGTTTTTTTGATTTTTTGAGAAAAAAATCAATTTTTGAATTTTTGGATTTTTTGGATTTTTTGGATTTTTTGAGAATCGTGACGTCACGCGAAATATAATTTGTAAAAAAAAAATTTTTTTGTTCGATTAAGTATTATTTTTAACCCTAGGCCCTATATCTGAGTTCAAAATCTTAAAATAGGGCTTATAGTCTATGACACAATGAAACGCAACGACTAAAGAGTTGTTATTTGTAATAATCATAATATATTACATCAGAAATAAAAGAAACATGTTTGAAACATGATCTTTTGTTGACATTTTTATAATGTAGAAATTTGAAACAGAGTAGCCTTGCTATGATATTATTATTCTAATTTTTTATTTCTATTGAAATTAAATCACTTAAATATCAAAAAAAATTAAAAAATATATATAAAAAAGCAAAAAATCAAAATAAGCAAATAATCATGATTTTTTTTGGAGCAAAAAATCAAGTGAAAAAATCAGTTGAAAAAATCAATTGATTTTTTCCTTGCCATCCCTGTGTGGAAGTACATATATTTGAAATAATATAATATAAATATACTGAATAGGTTGAAGTATATGCATAGAGTTTTTATATGGTATTATCTATGTGACTTCTTACTGTATTATTTTACATATTTTAATTAGGATAATTTTTTTTTCACTTTTTTCAGTTTTTTGTGTTAGCATAAAATTGGCCTAAAATATTTCACGAACTCATTAATTTATATTATTTAAATCACTTTTAAAATAATTTTAAGCTACTTTTTAACTATTATTCATTTAAATCACAATAATTTATCGTATTTTTATTTATTTATTTATTTATTTATTTATTATTTATTTATTTATTTAGTTATTTATTTATTTAATTATTTATTTATATATTTACAAGAATTCATTTTTTTTTATGTCCGAAACTTATATAGCTATACCATGACTCTTTAGCTATGTTCATTTGCAAAGTAGGCGTTCAATCCATTCTCCAGCTATAAAGAAAAAAAAAAAAATCTGAGTCAATAAATATCAAAATGGCGGCCGAGGTTCAGCGTGCAAATTTATCAAATTATAGTTTTTCTACTAATAATTTATAACAAACAATAAGACAATAATTAAACTAAATATATAAATATAATATATTTATGTATTAGTTTATTTAACATCGTGATTGTGCATTCTATATTTATGTTTTATTTTCTCGAACAACTATATTTCTAGAGTAGTATTTATTGTATTGCTTGCTTTTGCTAAGTAGAGCGTTGTTGTAATTAGCCTTTACGCTTTCGATTTTGAGACCTTTTTTATAATACCTTCATTTATCATTATATCGTTATTGAACTCTCAAAATTAATGTTTAATTTTAAGATGAGTTTTCTTGAAGACTTTATTAATTAATCATACTCCTTTTTCAGGAATTAATAATATGCTACAAAGTTATTGCATACTAGCCTTTTCTATTAGGGATAATATGAGTCATCTTTGATAAAATATAAATTATCCACAGACTAATAAAAGCTTTTGACATGTATTTATATGTCATTATTGTATAATATTATATTATCAGAGTTTAATATAGTTGAGTACTAACATGAATTTCATACTAGATAGTACCTTTAACACTATACTCACTAATAAGACTATAAATATATATAAACATACCTATATATGAGTAGTCTATAAAGCAATTTTAATACTGACGATATATAATATCTACTTAATAGATGGCTAACTCTCTAAGTATATTATAACGTGTGGTAAATATATATGAATTATTTGACGATATAAATTATTATTGAATATTCGTTTTGAAATATATGCATAACATAAAGTTATTCTGAGAGTATGAATAACTAAATATATGAAAAATAATATTATAGTCCACATATTGTGTATTTACTTATAATAAATATATATAATATTATATATTTATATATTATAATATATATATATATATATATATATATTATATATTAATATTATATATATATATATATATATCGGTGAGAATAAAGGACAAAATACTCGTCGTTATCTTTACCTCTATTATCTTTATTTAGTTGCAACACGACCTAACTTTTATAAACAACGACCAACGACCTAACTAACCTTTTTTTCCTATATCAACGATATTATCTATTGTTAATTTTACTTTTAATTATTTGTCAGAAAGTTTCACATTTTCTCATATATATTAATATAATATATTACTATATATAATATATATATTAATATTAATATAATATATATATAATATATTATATATATATATAATATATAATATATTATTTATAATATTAAAAATATTAATATATATATATTATTAATTATATTATATACTATATATATTAATTAATATATATATATATAATATATTAAATATATATTATATATATAATAATATATATATATCTATATATATATATTATATATAACGCGTCTACATAAGGCTGCTATATCCCTTCGTTGCCATAATTAATTTAAGCAACTATTTTATATAACCTAAAATATTATTCCTCATGTACTAATTAGAACGAAAATATTAATTTGATAAACGTAGAAATTAGTATTTATTATACCACTAACTCACCTCATAAATACTAATCTAAAACGTTGTTACAATAGGTACTCTTTCACTCTCGTTTACTTTTTAGAAATAAATGAATCCGATATATCAAAAAGAATTTCCGCTCGTTTAAAATTTTTTATTTTATTAATACTATTGGTGGCTTATGGTTGATAAACCGGAGGCGCTGAGAGTCCCGGTGTCCTGTATATGTTCTAGTCATCCAAATTCGTGTATATTATGATTTATGTAATAATCGAGTTGAGAGCAAATATTATTAAATAGCTCCGTATTAAAATCCAGAATATTGTCTTCGTTACCCACTAGTTTGAACCATTGTGTATTAATATAATGAGGCCCGGTTAATAGATGCTATAAGTATCCATAAGCTAAATAGTCAAACTGTATATAAGTACTTAACTATTGAGCGAACACCCGCTCCTAACGCACGGACGTTCGATTAATGGAAAGTAGTGTCAAACATATCAGGAGCGCATTATCATTTACCATATAGTAACGTAAATTATTAATATTATGTATATGTGTATATAGCTAGGGATTACTTAGATAGTAATTAATCTTAAATCGGTATATATATACCTTATTATTTTCTTATTATATCTGACCGTATCTATAACGTACCAGAACTATATTCTAATATTATCCTCACGGATTGATCGAGAGATATGCTCCTTGAGGATGTCCGCTAGTATGATTAAATAGTATCATATCGACATTATGATGGTTCAAGTTGCTGGCTGCCCAGTCAACTATTGCCCGTAGAAATGCTAACTGGTAACAATTAAGTAGTATATTAACTATAAACTTATACATACTTTATAGATTATTTTATACTATGAATAGGTCGGGGAGGCAACTGTTCCTTGTCCTTCACTGATTCGTCGGACTATCCTAACTGAGAGTGTTTGACTATCTATTGTCTGGTAGAATGCGACACAATCAAAAGGTGTTACGTATGCGCCACCTACCAGTAATAAATGACGTTTGGGAACTGCAGATAAATGTAAATCGGGTAAGTAATTAGTGCTCAAATTAGCAATTTAGTAAATACTTCTCGCGACATGTCCTTTACGGAGGTGCGTGCATACACCAGTAGCTGTGGGTTGGGGTAGTTAACTTTGATAGAGTACTCACATATATTATCAGTATATATAGCTATATTATGAAGTAACCTTATCAAGTACAATTATATGGGATGAGAACTGGGGTGCTTTATATAATAACTCTAACGTTTTATGATAGGCACTGTTCTCTTAGTCCTTATATACACTGATTCAGTACTCAGGACCTCTAATATAACTATATATATATATATATAACTAATATATTATATATAATATATATATATTATATATATATATATATAATATAATATATATATATATATATATATATTATATATATATATTATATATAACTATATATTTATATATGTATATAATATATATATATACTATATACCTAGAGTTATTATTGCATACTCATTCTTTGTCACTTGGTAGGTCAGCTCAAATACAGGTGTCCGATATGCGCCCTCACTATATATACCGTACATATGAAACGTTTGTAGTGATACATGCTAAAATAATGAAATCGGGTAATGATTGTGCAGATTAATTAATAACATAGAGCAAAAATGTAATACTTCTCTGAGGCGACATTGTCCGTTATTATACGGAGGTGCCTTAAGTAGCTATACATCACAGCCAGCACTGTAGGAGGTTGTGAGGCGTTAAACTTTGGTAGCACTACTATCATATTATTATCAGGCTCTTTGATAGTTAACTTAAGCCTCATTTATTATAGGGATGAGAAAATAACGGGTGTCATTTATAAACTTAATATATATAAACTAGTATATATTGATTAAGCGTATCTTATTTTAGGGGATTTGTGGATGGCTTAGTGGTATTATAGAGCATCCGGCTATTGATAATCATTTGAGCGACGTATACTCACTAGGAGTCAAATTGTATCGAAAATCCCTATGAGCTGATGAAGAAGTAGTAATAATCTCTGTTAGATCTATACTATATATATTCATATAAATTAGCTTATACTGAATAAGTATATAGCAATATGTGCTGTTTTATATTAGAGAATTATGTGTTCAGTTATATACCCGTATTCCTTATACTACTCATTACAGCTATCTCCGTAACGAAGCGTTACACAGTAGTAGCATAGACTAATGTATTAGTATATAATGCTTCATAATTTCATCAATGTAACGTATAATTATATATATAAATAGTTATGGGATAACGGCATATTCTCATGTAGACATATATATAATCATAATATATATAATAATATATATATATAATTATAATATATATAATTATATATTTATATATAATATATTACTATAATAGTTAGGACGGTATATTCTGACCTTCGATTGCATATAATGTTTGTGCAACGAACTTAACTTTTCTTTTAACACGATCAAATACGACCAAGACCTATTTTTTCTATATTCTATCAATCGTATATTTTGTATTTTTAATATATTTTCAGAACTGTCGTAACACATTTATCTCTCATTAATATAAATATATATTTATCTGTGAGCCATATGCCTCTACCTATATAATTTAAAAAAATAATGATATACGTATATGAGCGATTTATAAAAGATTGTAATCAGTTTAGTTAATACTTGAGATATCAAGTTCTGAATCAGTCAGTTAGTGAATACGACCTTTATCTCACATCTCTAATGCATATATTATATAATATATTTAATATAATATTATAATATATATATATAATATATAATATACTATATATATATATTAACTATATATATATATATAATTAATATATATATATATATCATATATTTAATTTATATATATATTAAATATAATATTAATATATACTATAAGCCGTCTAACATAAAGTGCTATATTGACTTCAATTCTCGTTGCATATATAATATATATGCAACTTTTTAAAAACTAATATCCTCAATGCTAATGAATTCGAAATATTTTGAAAACGTAGAAATGTATATTTTACCTAACTACCAATAATAATCTACATAAAACGTAATCGGTTATGCTCAAAGGTAAACTCTTTCAACTCACTGTAAATTGAATAAAAATTGTAACGATTTAAATAACAAAGGAAATTCTACTGACCTGCTTATATAATAAAAAATTTTTTTTTATTTTGCTTATTACTTAATGGGCTGAGTTAATTCTGTGTATCTAAGGTTAGTTTTTTGCTAATTTTGTTTATCTTTATTATTAAATTAATTATTATAATAATAATATAATATATATAGATGAATAAATACAAATATTTTTAAATATATTGATAGATTAGAGTCGTAGTCTAAATGAGTAAGCTTATTTGTAGATATTTTAAATACATTATTTTTTATAATACTTGAGTATGTCTGAGCTATGCTAACATAAGGTGAGGATAATGCCTAATAATATAATAATAATAATTAATATAATAATAAATTAAATTAAATAATAATAATTAATAATAGATAATTGATTGTTTAATATTCACCATTTAAATTATAGTGTTTAATGATATATTACTTATTTTTGTTGAGATTTTTCTACCTGATAGTATGAGATATATGATATTAATTAATACCTTCAATAAATAATCATACAGATATAGTTAAGTAATTAATTAATGATAAATAATTCGAATGATAACAGTAAAAAAGAATTCAAATGGTACTCTATTTAGGTATTAAATTATAACATTCAATAATAATAATAATAATACATAATATCAATTACGTTTTTTTTATACTTCGTCGTTTAGCCTAATATAATAAATGTGATGATAAATTAAAGCTGGATAATGTAAAGTATCATTTATTTCAAATTGTTTAATTTAATCTGGTTCAATCTCTGACTCACATACATTAATATATATTAATTATTAATAATATATATTATTATAATAAAATATATATATATATATATATTATTAATATATATATATATATATTTTATAATATATATATATATATATATATTATTATTATAATATATAATTAATATTAATAACTATATATATATATATTAATTATATATATATATATATATAATATAATAATAATATATATAAGGTATCATATAATATAATATAATTAATTATATATATATATATATATATCGTAAAGTAAAGTAGCAATTGAGCGACAAATTTTTCACCCTTTTACCATAGACTTTCCCCCATACTCTACATCATATATTACGGTCATAATTATACCCCCTATAAAATTATAATAAACCCCTAATCTATACCAACCTATATATATCCTATAACCAAATATATTAACTTTAAATTTTTTTGATTATTCCTCCTATATTTTGTTAATTTGAATTATTGTTAAATAATATATAATAATTAATAAATATAATAATATATAATATATATAATAAATTATATTTTATAATAATTAATTAAATATAATAATAATAATTTATATTAATATAATAATAATAAAATTAATATATAAAGTAATATAATAATAATAATAATATTTAAATAATATAATTTATATATATTTCTAATTTTGTTTAAAATAAGGAATTGATTTTTATTTTTTTAGAAAGAAATCACCTGCATTTTGTTAAAAAAATAAGATACATTTTAAATGTAAATAAATATAATATATATTATATATTCTATTATTATTTATATATAATTTATATATTATTATTAATTATATATTATTATATAAATTAATTTATAATATTAAATTAATATTATAATATTTAATATGATATATAAGGGTTGGATTTCCCGTGATTGAGGTAGCAAATATAAGTTTTCATCTTTATGAGCAATGGTTATTATAGGGTACGAACAGGTAGCTAGCACCCCTGGATCTATATCCTTTTAGCCTTGTTAAATATACCCTTATCTATTTAGGTAAACTAACGCGAGTTAGAATCTTCTGCCGCCTAGTAAAAGAGCATATCCTCTTGGTGAAGCTTATTGAGGGTAAGAACGAGTATTTTATTGATAGAGCCTAATAAATGGAATGAAAGATGCTAGTTTTATATGTAAAAGGAGACGAAGCTTCCCGAGCACCGCTGTATATGTGATTAATAATTATATATCCCCGAAGTACTGGCGTCAAGTGGCCCCTTATATAAGGTAAAACAGGAGAATACTAGGAGGGATTAGTGATTTTCAAATATATCCGTGTTTTAATATGGTGTTTAATGGAATATATTGTATGCGAAGTTTAACCTATAAGATAGAGAAGATCCCCGATTGAGTTTTGGACAATCTAAACATGCACTATGTGCAGCCCTAAGGAGCGGAGAAGCCTCTGTTCAGTACCTTGATAGGTGTACTGAGTAGAATAAGGTATCAGTTAATATTAATATAATTAGCTAATATATTAACTAATTAATATAATAATAATATCTAAAAAAACAGTAATATGAAAGTTTTGGATTAAAATTTCTAAAAACATGGATGGTGGAGTTTAAGATTAGATTTGATTTATATAAGATGTAGGATCAAATTTAATGAGTAGCTCTAGATTTTTTTTGATATATGTTTATACTATACATATTTAATTTATTGTAGTTTGTTTTAATACATAGAAAAAGATATTCGGTAGTTTTCATAAGTGATGTATAGATGTTTCATCTAATGTTAATTATATACGGTGTCTATTGATGAGTAATGATATCTTAATATTAGTTTTATGTTTTATGAGGTAATGATCTCTATGATAAATTGTATGAGTAAGAGTGGGTTATTAGTCCTGATTAAGTATCATATTTAATGTGTTATAATTAATTGAATCTGCGGATTGAAAGTCTAATGAAGTTTCTGCTTTAGTCTCTCCAATATATAATGCCCAAGGCTTTATTTACAAAGACTTATATGGTCTATATGAGTATCTTATGTAATATGACACTGCCTGTTGAATTGGAGGCATTAAATTGTGATGATGTGTGCTTTGCTTGCCGATTTGTAGATAATATGGTAGCCTCTTAAAGGGAGGAGGTAATTAAGGAGGTTTGCGATGATATAATATGAATTGGATTATGTATTCGAGATATAGTATTAATTTTATATTATACATATAGAGTTAAGTGTAAATATAAATAGTTAAAATGTAAGAAATGATATGTAAGAAAAAGTATTTTATTGAAAGCAGTAGTAGATTTGAGTCTTAAAGTTTGAAATATAGGATACATATATATATTCGTTCAATACCTTCTAGTGCATTTTATCTAGTAGATATTTGATCTCGAATAATTGTCATGTTGGTATAAATTCATGATGTGTGTTGAAGAGGATGTCAGATGAGTTCATAAAATGCAAAGATAATTGCTACCAAAAAATATACACGGATTTCTGACTCAACATCTTCGAAACCAGTCGGGTGTGATCACTCTCTAGTCATTGGTCAAGAATACCTGTATTACAGTTTTTTGCCAAATAATTTGGAGCTATCGTTGATATAATAAGAATGGTGTTGGTAATCATATCCTGAAAGATAGAATGAAGAGACTCAGTGGATGATTTTGAAGAAGGCGATTGAATTCATCTGAAGAATCGATGATGTTTACGAGGAACTGCTTCTGCAGGACGTTTATCTAATGAAAAATAAAATATAATGGGTAAAGAAATATTTTCTAATATTTACTTTTGGTTTTGCTTTTCTTGTAATAATAATCCGCGTAGAATACATTTATTTTTATAAGGCAGGTATACAATATTACGCAGATAATAGGATCACTATGTTCCCTATATCGTATCAAAGATGTTCATATATATTAATATGAATTAATTTATTAGTGGAATAAATTTCTTTTAAATTAAAGTGGAAAGTAGTCACCCAAGTGAGACTAATACAATAAAATCTTGGAATAGAAAGTAAGAAAAACGGATTTTCTCCGAATTCTAAAATCAGTAAGAGGCTTTAAGTGATGATAATTGTGACATTAATTAATTTTGTTCAGATATAATAGAATAGTATTTATAAATACGTTACTTTCTCTTCAATTTATATTAGATAATGTTATAATATGTGCCTATTTATTATAAGCCTATATTAACGTATAATAATATTAATATACTATTATCTGTACCGGAAAATGTTTCCTCAGTTATGATCTCCATTCTTATTCTTGGAGAAAATGTAAATGAAAATACCTGTTAAATATATATGTTGTTACTACCTTCTTATTTGACATATAAATCAAAAATTAAAATCAGAAAACTAATTAATCTTTAATTATATATCACTATTAGTAAGAAAATTATCGTTCTCAATTATATGTCTAGTATATATTCCATATATAGCCTTAAATTATAAATTATTGATATGTCATTATGAAATAAATTACACTATTAGATACGCCAACTTTATATTAGTTAAGATAAAATGTGTGAAACTATTTTTAAAATTTTTTTTTAATTACCATTCCGATGTACAACGTCCGAAGTTGAGTTGCTATTTTTAATCATCCAGTCTTTAGAATACGAACTTAAAAACCTTCTTATGAAACAACATGGGACTTAGCTCACTACGCGCGCATGTAGCGTTACATGCGAGTTGTGAGAGAGAGAGTTGATAGTCACTCTGTCTTATAATAAAGTTTCATCCCAGCTGATATTGGTAAAATATTAACTGTGGGAAACTTTTTTTTAATCACAAAGTATGTACCCAGTAAGTCTGCCAGGTTAATCATATGTGATATAAAGAAATAAGATTAATTTGTCAGCAATAGTTTTTAATAAATCATCTAGAGGATGATTAATTTAATTCCACAGCAATCTAATGTGGCTCATGCGAAAGTGACTACGATCTTAATTTCGAGAACAGAGCAACCGTCACGTTCACCTGGATTACACACACATTAATCCAACACTAAAATCTCGTGCGCAAAACAAGCACCCACACACACCCCACCTATCTACGATCAACGATATGGGCGTACTAGAGTTAAGGTGTAGGTACGTTGAGTGTAATAGTACTCCTCATCTCACGAATAACCCTGCTGCTTGAGCGGATTACCTATAGAATAAAGAGTATAAAGTAGCTTCAACATCGGCCGCAAAGATAATGATAGGTCTAGTTGAAACTCACTGGAAGTACAAAGAACAGTTTATAAGCCTTTTATGGCTTTTGATCGAGACTCACTGTTCCAAAAGTCACCTGAGGGTAATAACCAGAGCCACTACCCCCCAAAGCATATGAGAACTATAGCTAACACTCCATATCAAGCGGCTACGTGATATAAGAATCATTTGATATATAGTACTGGAGTTACTGTAAAAGAGGATAAAAAATAGATGTGTGTCTGTTCGTGTCTTGAGTTGTATAGTAGAGAGTAAAAGTCACAATGTGCTCAACTCTCCTGAGAGTATATTTTGGACGCAGACCGTGCCTGATATATATAATATAATAGCAATACACCGTTAGTGATTGTATCGAGGTGGATCCATATATTGACATTTTTTTATTGTGAGTTTAATGTATATAGGACCAAGGAATATTGATATATTTATTAAATACAGGAGTAATACGAGAGAACCGTTACGAAAGTATAGATGGAAAGTTAGAAGGTTTAGTATCACATATCTATGCGCCCAGCGACTTTGGTTGAACGTTGAGTTTTATTTAGATAATTGATAATTTCCACAGAGTTATATAGAATGAACCGAACCTATTATCAATAATACGGAACATTATCTATTATCCAGATCAGCGAGAAATATGAGAATCGGAAGGATTAAGAACTAGAGGCAATTCCTAGAAGTAAAATATAAGCGGGATGCAGAATTGAAAAGAGTTGAAAGGAATTGAATAGTCCATGAATAGTCATTCAGATCGTATGAAAGATAGATATAGAGTTTATAAGATTGTTAGGCAGGTGAGAGATCTATTAATGAAAAGTAGAATATAAGACAGAACCCTGAGGAGTAAGTAACTAAGAACCCTGAAGGAACACCACTATTAACATAAGAAATAGAAAAGTATGCATTTCATATATAGATATATAGTAGGAGAATGATAATTGGAAAATTGTTTGGATATAAGATTCGCTTACCTCATCATTTCACTGCTCTAATAGGATGGGATTGATTCTCAAACTAAAGGGTTTTAACTCGTTCTTTAAATTTCTACCTTAATCTGTTTTATATTCTTTACTTTTCAATTAATTGTTCACCTGACATTATACTCTATCCAATCATAACGGAAGATGACTCGACCTTCATTTTTGGGATCGACGCATGCGATGAAATGCTAATACTTTCACTTTTCAATGGGCTCGCCGCTCTCCTCTCCGTCCCTCACGCGTATCTCACGTATTCATTATGTTTCCTTCTCTCTGTTAAAAGTGTACTTGACATGCGTTCCTCTTTTTCATATGTTGATATGCGTGGTCGAGATAAGCGAAACACTTTATATTCACGAGATTCTAATTGGTGTCTACATTCTCCAACTCGTTTATGAGTGAGAAGATTAATTCTAATTATATATTATAAATGATATAAATGCTTCAAACTATAATTCAACAACATTCCTCATTCTCTTCTTCTTATAGGAACACATAAATATCAAATTTTCTTTGAGATTTCTTATAATTCTATCACATATTTTTGCTTTGTACGTTTGCTCTCTTCTCGTATTTTTTTTGGTATTAATATCTCTCATGCTAAAGCATTCCTTGTATCGCACTTGATAGATAACCAAAAATAGATACATAGATCACTTCAGGTTTCATCACACATTACGGCACTATAGAGAAGATAGAGAGAGCGGAGTACAAAAGATAATATGGTGGTGATTTATATTAAAGATGTTTAAGGTATTGTAATTTATGTTCCTTCTTTTCGCTCGAAGTTACTACACAGTTTAAATACAGGGTGCTATATTTACGCTCCACCTTAGTATGTGAGTAACTGTATCTCAATATGGGGGGGGGGCTCTGGTTTCACCCGAGCATTATGGAAGGTAGATATCGAGTTCAAAAAGTCCAAAAGGACTTTATATAATGTTCTATGTATTTTCACAGTTATCACTGACTCACTACTATCTTTAGCTGGCAGTACGTAAGTATTAGGTGCTTTATCTATCATATATATATATATGAGGTCCTATATATATTATATATATATATATATATATAGAGCATAGCTAGGACAGGTGTTTCTGAGAAGGGATCTATACTAACTCTACTCACAGTTAACCACTACCTTTACGTAAACGCCTCGTAGCACAAGGTCGTGTCTAGTTGATATATTGCGCACGAGTTTTAATGTGTTGATTATAAGGTAACTCCAGAGCTAGTTACGTTGTACTGTGCCTTCCTTCTTTCTGCCTATACAATATCGCTGTATCTATTGTGCGATATTTATCATTCCATCTCTGGTGATTTCTCTCCTGTCTGTGAATATTTTTCGAGACTCACTAGCTTCCACTGCTATTAATAGATAGCCTGTCGGTGCTGCTGGACATCTATGAATGATATTTGATAAGAAATATACGCGCAAGTCCGCGTAATGAATTTTTTTTATTTATAATAAAATAGAGACACTGGAAATATATATACGAGGTAATCAGATGGAGATAGTATGACGAGGGAAGCTAGTGTTTGTATGATATAAACTGTGAGTAACTATCAACACCTATATATTACTTAATTGAATATAAAATATAAACCATTATTGTGGGTTTCTTTGTTATAAATCTGGATCTCATTTAGCGTTAAGAGTAACACAACTCAGTGAGTAAATGATAATAAATGGCAGTGTTTGATCACCCTTCCGGATTCCTAAGACGTTTTGCAATTTAACTCTACGCTAACTCTCTTACTACTAGGAATATATTTGGTAATTGCATAGTGTAGTGCATAAATTTAAAAAAGAAAAAGAAATCGTAGAAAATAAAAAATAAGCGAATTATAGATTCACATTTTATAAATATTCTAAAGTAAAAAGATTGCATCATATCTATAATGACATAAGAAATACATACACGATCTATGATCAGTACTATAAAAGAAATGTACAATACACGAGCCTACTCATCACTAGTCTTAGTCATTAGAAACGTAACAGCATCGAGATTAACGTTACTATTTATTATGCTCTTTTATATTACTTAAATTAATACTTATATATATATATTAATATATATATTTATAATATATATATATATATATAACTATATATATAAATATATATATTAAATCTATAACACATACAATCACATCTATTATATTATATATACCCACTATATATATAATATATATAATAATATTATATAATATATCTTATATTTTTATATATTATATATATAATTAAATTTATATCATATATATATATATATTACTATATATAATTAATACATATATATATATTAATTATATTAATATATATATATATATATATTATATATATCTATATATATTAATATACTTATATATATATATATTATATAATATTATAATATATATTTATATTTAAAGAATCTATAGATACCCATTATTCATCATTACCCTCTATTTAGCCTATAATAATTGAGCTCCATTTACTCTTATATAGAGGCTATCACATTATGACTAATAAGGTATAACCAATTTTGATATATTAATGTCGCTATATAGAGAGGAAACCCGATCTTTCACGTTGTTAGATCCTTGTATATTTGGCCCATCGTATCAAACCGACCTTAATGAAAATCTAAATTTTAAAAGTCTTTTAATATTGCATTGAGTTTAGTTATTATTATTATGTATTATTATATGATATATTATATATAGTATTTATAGAGTACTATTTATATGAGGATAGTGACTTTATATGTGGGATTAGCTCTCTCTTTTATTCACGATTAGGTGATTTTTGTGATGTATTTGATAGAGATATATGAGATATATATATAAAGGTGTTTTGTTCGAGATGTTGGAGATAGAGTAGTGTTTAAGTCAGTTGATTTTTATGAGTAAAGCCATTAGAATAGATAGAGAGAAGAGGTGGACTTGACACGATATTGCTAGCTCGTGCTAGTAAAGTACATGTTAATTAAGACATATGTGTCTCTAGATTGCCATGTTATTTGAGGTGAGTTTGATTGCTAGCATATATATACGTTATTTTTATGTTAATGTAATGTTGTGAACTCATGAGATCAATTATAAATTCTAAGACGTAAATATAAAGGGAATTGATATTTTATCGAAAATGACCATATTTCGATATACTTTCTTTCCTTGTTATAGCATTCTGCCTATATATAAAGATAAGAGAAAACGTTTATATAGCTGTTATATAAGAGAGATGTCCTGCTGTGACAGAGATATACATAGTATTGAAATTGTGTAAGTATAATGAATGGTGCGTTAGAGATTAGTACTTTAAAGAAGTGTTATATATTATTCAGAAGTGGATTATGATACCTAAAATTCCACTACAGCGAGCGACGAACAAATGGAGTCGTTAATAACTTGATGGGTGATAGTAGGAATGACATATTAATTCACTACTACTAGCCGCTACTACTGCTCATCGCGGCTGATAAGTGCTAAATTAGATTGATGTGTTTCCATTACGAGACCTACTGACGACTACATGTCAGTCCATAACCTAGGTGATAAGTGGGCATAGTCATCACAGCTCTCTGTATATCTAGAAGATAATCGGTAATACAAAAAGCATCTTTCATCTATCGTCGGACTCGCAAAAGTTACTATGTCCAAGTGGAATGAAGTCAGTTGCTGTATAAGATATTCCCTGAGTTTTTTCTCTACAGTATGATGGTAAGCTAATTCAAGAATGACCACAGATCCCATGCGAGCAGTTTAAACGTGACTTACTACGAGGTGGTAGTTTTCGCCCTTTCAATTAGATTAATAGCATCTTCTTTTTCCATTATCGGTATATACTCATATAGATATATATACCAGGACTCACCTAAAGATAGTGACTTTATGACCTTCTAGGCGCATAAGATTCCTAACTAGCTGGTCCATGATGTAAATTACAAGTCAAATAGGAAGGACCTGAGGGTATTCTAGCCCTTAGGTTCAGCCCATAATATACCATATCGTACGAAGAAATCTTCATTTGTTTGACGATTAATAACTGAGCATCAAATTATCCATAACCTTATTCATTATTAATTAATATATATATAATATATATATAATATACTATAATATATAATCATTAATATATATATCATATATAATATATATATATAATATATATATATATAATAAATATATATATATTGAATCATATATAATATATATTAATATATATATATATATACATATATATATAATTTAATATATATATTAAATTTATATAAATATTATAATATATATAATATATAATCTATATATAATATATATCTATATATATATATTATATCTAATATAATATATATATAATTTATATATATAATATATATAATTAATAATAATATTATATATATATATATATATCACATATATCCATATACAATGTTTTTGTTATTACATTCATTTTATTCCTATTTATCTTTCATTTTATTAAAGTAGCCTATTAAAAGAAACAAGAAAAATATATAAATAGAATAAAACATGGGTACAGATAAGTATTATATAAGATATTGTCAACTATTATATATATCTACATAAAGGTAAATTCAATCAAATGATCATTATACTAGCAATAGTTGAGATTATTGGACAAAATATTTTGGTAAATATTACTTATATGTTGGGTGTATAAAACCTCGTAAATTCTTTTTTACCCGTTCCATATATTGGATGTTTGCAAAATCAGTATAGATTTTAAGTTAGTATAAGGAGTCTAGTAGTAAGTATAAATTAGTAATTAACGGGGGTTTACGGTAATACATAAAAAGTACCAGTAAAATAAAGACATAAATGGAAGTATCATCCACACTCCACCTAATAACCTAAGATTGGAAGTGTACGATGACCATTGAACCTCATAAACATAAATTATTTAAATGAGAGATTATAATAAAGAGAGAAGGGAATAGAGAGAGAGAGACGAGATGAATGAGAGAGATGAAGATAGAGAGAGAAGATGAAAAGAGATGGATAGAGAGGAGACGAGATAAGAGAGAGAATTAAGATGAAAGAGAGAGAGATAGAGAGAGAGGAAGAGAGAAAGGAGAGAGAAGAGAGAGAGGAGAGAAGAGAGAGTAGTAGACAGAGAAGGAGTACTTAGAGAACTATTATCTTATGAGAACAACCAGACGTAGTAGGTAGTTAGCTTTCAGTGGCCACTGAGATCAACAATAGTATGACCATGAGATCACGGTAGAAGAGCAGAGAAGAAAAGATAAGAGCTGAGAGAAGAAGAGACGAGAATTTAAGATAGAAGAGAAGATCCAGTATAGACCTATTTGTCGAACTGAATAATGAAGAGTAGAGTTATATTAATGTATCAAGGAGTAGAGAGTAGAGAGATGAGAGAAGAGAGAGCACACGGACGAGAGAGACTATAGAGAGAGTAGTAAGAGAGAGAGAGAATATATAGGAAAGATGGAGAGAGAGATAGAGAGGTATATATATAGTAGAATAATAATGAGTAAGTAAGGGATCTTAATATATTAATATAGATGAAGGAGAGAGTGATTAGTACGGAAAGTAAAAGCACGACTGGAGGTTAAATATATATATATATAGGAAGCAAGAGTAAGATAGCGTAAAGAAGATAGAGATGATTGAGATGAAGAGGAGAGTACACACGAGAGATGATAGATTGAGAGAGACGACGACTAATGTATGAACGCGAGCCCTCTATCATCCCCCTTCGGAATATTAAGAGAAGAGAGAGTGGCTACTTAATATAGTAGCCACACTAGCTACATCCTACATTATATTTATATTATATATATTATATTAAATATTAATATTATTATATATATAATATTATATATATATATATATATTAATATATATTAATTAATATATATATATATTAATATAATTATTAATATATATATATTATATAATATATATTATTAATACTATATTATATATTAATTTACCATTTGAGATAGAGAATAGTCGTTCACCTAACGTGACCTATGATTCCCAGATAACTGATTCAAGTTACTAAAACTGATTCAATTCTTTTATTAAATTACCGCTCATCGTATCATTTTTTTTAATTAGTAATATGCCTAGAATCTATATAATATATATTAATTATATAATATTATATAAATATATATATATATATATTCATACTATATAATATATAGGTAAGGAGGTGAGAGAAAAGGGGGTGGGGGTAAATAATTGTAAAAATATAATGTTTCTCTCATATACGCAATACACAATGAAAACATCAAATAAAAGATACTTTTATCCTTATAATAGTTAATAATATAAGTTTAATTTTTTCGAGACTTTATCATTGCTATATGTGGCTCTAATATAAGTAATAATATAATTTTTTAGTATTTATTATCTCAAATATATTATGTAATAAATATATATAATTATATATCTTAAGTTGTACCCTAGATGAAACGCACGCCACTCTTCATATAGCGTGGATAATTCGAGATGTAAAATTGGAAAGGCATTAAAATTAGATTCTTATAAGTCAATATGTAATAATGCCATCAGTGTAACGCATTCGTTACGGAGTTAATTAGTCGATGGACCGGGTAGGAATAACTGGTATATATAACGAACCGGATATACTCTCATAAAACATGACAAATACACGATTGCATTATACTATTTATTACAGTGACAAATTAATTAATATGACATGAGTCATACAATAATGACTAAAGTAGAATATAATATATAATATATTACATCATACTCATATAAATAAATACATAAATTAATATAATACTAATAATTAACAATAATGATAGGGATATCCATAATGAGATAATAAAATACACATTAATACTAATAATATATAGATAAAATCTCAATCACGAGCTAATAATAATATATCACGAGTGAATACATAATAAGAGATAAAGTTAAATTAATCAATAATAATATATTAAAATAATAATAATAATAATAAATACACCTACATCAACACTACTCCACACATACAATTGAGCAGTTGACATAATTACTCTATACTACCACACTAAGGGAAATAACAATCAATCCATTAATCACACTCAATAATTCCACTTCAAATAAAATGAGATACTGCTTTCTATTAAATACGATGTAGGTACACTAAGTTTAAAGTTAACCCAACTGAATTATATATCATATCATAAATTCAACAACCTATATAATAGCTGAGTGATCTATCTCATAAATTGTGAGTGAAAGCACATGAGTAATAATGGAATGGATATTGTGTCTTAAATAAATAGTAACGCCCACCATCAATCCCAGCTCTGGAAATTAGATATAATTGAACAATCCAGATGACACTCATCACAAGTTATACTCAGGAATAACACATAATAGTTCACCGAGAGAGAAATGATATCATCTATAATATTGCATGTGAATATAATAATAATTATTATCTATCATGAGTCAACATAGAGTGAGAGAGGGAGTGTATATATAACAACCTGATTTCTTATTAATACTATAGTGCAGTAATCATAACCATAAGTATCATATAAGTAACATTGAAGTGAAGTTATGGAGCAGTCAATAATATAATAATCAGAAAATAAATAATCCTATTTATAGAAATAATATATGAGGATCGAGCACTTCTCAAATAAGATAAATAATAAAAGATAAATTACTGATAAATGAGAGGGTATGAGGAGTCCTAGACTGAACTCGTTAGAAGTGACAAGGAAACTGATATATAGTCCAATAATAATCAAAATCAATCGTAATCACATATCTCATCATCTCACACACACGCACATAACTATCGAGATTTAATAATAATAATAATTATATAATCCCATATACACTATCACCCATAATTAAATTGTGACATTAACATTACAATAAAGTCACTAGACACATATAAATGGTTAGATAAATTAACTATCACTCAATAAAGTAATACACACACATCACACCTAAAATACTAACTATTGAAAATAACTTAGATAGTGTATATGCACGTGATCAACACTCCAGTAATAAATAAAAGAGACTAAATTAGATTAAGACCGTGAGTGAGAGAGAGAAGTATTCATATAATTGACTAGTTAATCATCACCACATATTAAATTAACAGTCATAGTACATAAGATACTATCACCCCATCTCATATCACTTAGAGTGACAGATTCCAACAGAGATCATATATATGAGAGTTGGAGAGTTAATGAGACCGCTATATCAGACACCTTTGAATTGGCACATTCAGCACGAATAATAGTTCAACGATGAGGTATGTTAAGATATACGGATGCAGCACTGACTGTGACTCGTGAACAAAGGTAACTTTATAGGACGTATGTTTCACGGATCCTATATATATAATCTCAGTAGAGAGATACGAGATTGAGTACAAGCCATTAAGGTACAACTCCAGAGATCGAGTGAAAGCATTCTGAGAGGCAAAGTGGTAGAATATACAACTGATAGGATCATGAATCCAAATATATCACTCAAATCTAGAGAGTCACTAACATAACTAAAATTAGATAATAGATAATATTAATAATGATTTAAACTAACGATGGTAAATACTCACTCAACTGAGATAGCAAATCCAGAAATTCCACATTATCGAGGAAGTAAAATTGAAAGATGTTCTGAGCCGATTTTAATAACCGGTTCAGAATAGATACAATATAATAATGGAGGCCAGAATATATAACGTATATATTAATATGACTCAATGAATTAAAATACAACACACATCACGCATACACAAATTATCAATATTTTAAATAATCAGTTACTGGTAATTAAAATTGGCGACCATACATCATATGATATATGATAACTCACATTCACATATAATTCTTATACGTTCTGAGTGCCGATTAAGATTAGAGACAGGTGTCAGACAATTAAATTTTAGAACACTCTAATTAATACAAGTATGTAACATTGGATGTAAGCTATAAATTTTATCACTCCGTATACTCAATATAACATGAAATAACGTAATTAAAAGAGAGACTGCATACATGTCTAGAGTAAATAATGTACATACCACGCATATTTAACCTAATAATCACTTAATTCATTAATATGATATACTAGATCACGATTATGAGATCGAACTGATTTCATTATACAGTAGATTATCTAAATCAATAATAATAATATAATAATAAATTAAAATATAAATATAATAATTATAATTAATAATATATTATAATTATATAGATATCAGTATTAAATTTTTTCAAACAATATATTTTTAAAGAAGATACATATATAAACAAAAATTCACACGTGATAACAAATAAATAAAATGAAAATTTTTCCATCATAAATAACAAAGAAAGAACTGTATTGTACTAATATGTAATTCTGACGTCTAATTGGGAATCATTATGCCTATTATAAAGGTAACACAAACACCAGTTTATATTAAAATTACTCAAAAATATATAATGATAAATAGTCCAAATTTTAATTCCATACATATTTGATACATTGGACCCTTTGTATAATTTCCCAATGTATATTAACTAATTATATTATGTAAAATATATTTTTATATAAAATTATTATAATTTATTTATTTCTCTCTCATCTCTCTCGTTACTCTAACTACTAAGTTTAAATTATATTTATAATATATATTTATTATAAATAATATATAAATTTGTTAACACTCTGAAAATAAAACTAATCATCCATTGCAAAATTATTCCGAGTATTATAATATATACGTAGACGTAAAGTACTTGATACTCATTATAGATAAATTCAAATAGTTTATTATATTTTTACTTCACCCGTAATAATATAATGAATAAGAATATTAATATATCTATTCTAATAGAAAAAATACTTTCCAGGAAGCCTTGAAAAAAGCATCAAAATCATACTATACCAAATTATTATCATTATTATTAATATATAATAATTAATAATAATAAATTAAATAATAAATATAATTAATATATAATAAAATAATAATTATAATTCTGATGATACTCACGAATACATTAATATTAATAGACTATAATAATTTTATTACATTAAATTTCTGATATATCGTACCTCACTAGATAAACATTTGAAACGGCCTGACGGCTATTATTACAAATAATATTTATAATGAATAATAATAATTAATGAATTATATTCAAACTCAAATCACACTGATATAAATTAAACTAAGACAGTATATAATTTAGATCATCTAGAGATATTAATTATAATATATATACGACCCATGTTAAAATGCTGTTAGACTATTCCGTAATGATATATAAATAATTAATTTAAATGACTATTATTATTAAAGTTGTAAATAATTAGAATAATGGCACTATCACTAGGTGTATATAATCCTAATAGACTCGCCACTATTACAAACTTGAATAATATACAATAAGATAATAAATAGATAATAAAATAATCATCAACAGTTTGGTACATGGAATTATTAATCGATATATGTCATATCATATATTGAAAAGGCACTATGTGCAAACATTATGTAGATATAAATATTATTTATTACCCTTAGTGTTGTATAATGAAGGATGAGATAATAAATAATAATTTGGTATCACAGAAAAGCGCTGTATATAAATTAAATGTTAAACATATTGAGTGGTTCCATAATGATTGTTAAAAGAAAGGATTAAAGGAATATACTCGCACTTTACAGCGAGCCAAGCGCAAACTCACGCTCTCTCGCACGACAAAAGTCAAACTCCATCGTAAATGTGCTTTTCGGAAGAAAATCGAATAGTGAATTAGCCAAGGATGTAACTAACAAGTAGATATTATTATTATTAATCATTATATAATTATAATTATGTATTTTCTTATAACTAATTATTATTTTATTAATTTATTATTATTTATTATTATATTTCATTAAGTATAATAAAACTACTCTGTTAATAGATATTATGATGAATTTGTTAAATTTTTTTGAGGATTAATAGAATATATATTCTATTCGGACGAGAGTAGTTTTAGATATAAGAGATATAATTTTGTATGGTGAGCAGTAGAGATATAGGAAAAGAGCCGTAGAGAGCGTAGAGGACGAGAGAGAGAGGAAGAGAGAAGAGAGAGAGGGAGAGAGAATTATTTATTATTATTATTATTATATTCTATTATTATATATTATTCTAATTATTATTTTTTAGTCCTATTTTATGTCACTTATGACGGGGAGGACCATGTCTACCTAAGTGTACTCAGGTTATAAGAAGAATAAAGGCTTAGTGTCGTATCGTGACAATGAGTATTCTTCTGGGTGAAATAAAGTACGGATCTTTTAATAAAAAGTGTACGAGATTCACTCGATCTACGAGTTGAAGATGCACATGAGGTATAGATAAATTATATGTATGAAAAAGTACGAAATGTATTACATGATGAGTAACTGAGTGAGTACCAAATATTCGGTTGTATGGTGGCCATGCGTAGATACTATGTGAGTTGTGAGGATATGATTAGTGTTCGAAATGTTGTCTATGGTGTAATAGTGTACGTTGTTGTCGTGAGATAGTGTTGTGTCGAATGACGGTAGTTATGAGGTGAATTTGGATATGTGGTCGATGTGTGATGCTCTGTATGTATGGTGCGTAGGTAGATAAGCGCACGAATGTAAGTGATGTATGAGAATTGCCACATAACACTAATTCATGATTACGGAGCTATAGATATGAGTACAAAATTGAGATGTTAGAGATATAGCACGAAACGATATCTGATATGCGGGACGAGCGCGCGAGGGCGACATGGAGTAAAATATAAGTGTAGAAGCGTACGAGATGGCCACGAGATGTAAATGTATTAGATGAAACTTATAACACGTACACTCGCAGAATGTACTGAGTGCACGAAAATCTGTACGAGAGCGATGGTGAGCGTATTCTCTTACCGAGAATAACGGACTCCCTGACTCATAATAGGCATCGCGATATAGTGGTATCGACAAGTACGAGAGATCGTGATATTAACAAGACAATGAATATATAGTATTATAGGAGTAAGCTAAAGAATTGACTCTATGATGTACGACTAAATTATGTTCTTATTTATTTTTATTAGGTGTTTGATTAAACTATCACTAAATTATGAATATTCTTATCTCTGGACATTCTGAACCAGGTCCAATTTAAATTTATATATACAAAATTCTGCAGAATAACTTATAAAAAATATCTGTTAAAACGTGTGTCGGGTATGTATAATGTTTGTAATTCGATTTTGTGGGTGTGTAGTTGTGTTTTTCAGTGTGATGTTACATGTGTTTCTGTGATCCGTGGTTGAAGCTCTCTTTTATTCTTTCTCACACATGCTCTTATATATGCATTTAAATTAAACTATCTGTATGATTTAACTGTATTAATTATTATGTTTCGTAAATTACTAGCCTATATTATTTATTATTTATTATTATATATTATTATTTTTTTATTATTATTAATTATTTTTATAATATTATTATTATTATTATATATTATTAATTATATTATTTAATCGATGTTTGGAATTTTTGTCAAAGCAAGCTATGCCAATTTGTTATATGAATAAATTAATACATATACAATATATATATATATACAAATACTGTTATTATAATTATAATATATAGATTAGAAACTTATATATATTATACTCATTATAAAAGTTTAATAATAATAATTTATATACCTTATATATATAATATTATTAGTGTATATTAAACATATTATATGTGCAACGTATTACAAATTTAGAATAACATATAAATATATAATATTTATATATGATATCTGTTTAATAGAACTATCAAATATAATTATTAGTGATTATGATAAGTTTTGTGATAGGTTTTATCAGTTAAATGACTGTGTATAATCTATAGTCCAATTTTATTATCAATATAACCTTAACTAATTGATTCAGTCTATTATAATTAATATATATATATAGGCATTAATATAATATTATATATATATAATATATACATTATATATATATATAACATATTATATATATATATGTTATAGTATTAAGTATTTATTACATCATTTATCGCGCGGCGTGCCAGGTGTGAAGAGCGGATGCAGGGGGCTGCAGCCCACCACCCCGAAGTAATTTTCGACAGTGGAATTTTTTCATTAGACATCAAATCCTCTAGCAGAATAATTGTTAGAAATATAATTATAATTCCATAACTTCTATAATACAAATTAATTTTATTGAGTAATATAACTTATTAAGTATAACTAAATATGATTTTTGAGCGTATTTTTATTATAAAATTCGTTATCAATATATAGTTTTATTATATATATATATATATATACAATCATAGTATAACTTAACATACTTAAATTTATAATAATAAGATAGTAAGAGTTATTACAGAGCTCTTATTACGTTAAGAAAAAAAATCGGAAAGCATAT
Source organism: Trachelipus rathkii (assembly GCA_015478945.1). Lineage (NCBI taxonomy): Eukaryota > Metazoa > Arthropoda > Malacostraca > Isopoda > Trachelipodidae > Trachelipus > Trachelipus rathkii. The sequence continues at coordinate 61,022 of JABUQX010074452.1, read as the reverse complement.
AGCACCTAACAACTAAGAACAACCTCCCAAGTAATGAAATATATATGTGAAGGGAAACAGTTGAGAAAAACTTGTACCCCAATAAATTGCAATCTATACGTTTATGTGGCCCAGCAAGGTTGGCATTTAAGGGGCTCAGCTAGACATACTGGAACGTAGGTTATCTAGAGTTGTAATACGAGTACCTCCCAATAGCTGAGATTAAAGGATATGAAACGTGTATTAGAAGCCCTTCATTAGGTTGGCTGAGCAAAATGGAGGTGACCTGGGGTTTATAGAATAGCCAACTAACTTCTTAATTTTACAACAGAAGAATATCTAATAGTTTTATTGATCGAAAAGTCGAGTGATTAAACAAAAGTGTACGAATAATCCAAATACAAAGTACTGATTTTAGTCATCTAATAAATACAAAGGAAAAATATAATGTGAGAAAGAAAGTATTAAAATAAAAAATATGGATATTTTAATTATACAAATAGCAGTGCTATTGAAACGACAAACGAGCATAATTTCTCAAAACAGAACAGCTTATTAAGACGCTTTTATGTTCGTAAGGTTACGACACTGATTGGTTGTGATGGAGGTGATACTCCTTTTACTTTAGGAGAGCGCAGTTTGTTATTTTTATCATTTTGTTTTCCTCGACATGATTTTAACTCGATAGTTAGGGAAAGCATGGCAAATGGCTAAATTTTGGAGAAGACTACGGCTATACGCTGGGTCTATAAAACTCAAAAAGCTTTGTATGATAGAGGACCCCTAAACCGGTTTTGAAACTTGCTTTGAACCCTCATAAGGTATATAATGGAGCCCTCTTCCATGAGTAGGCGAATCTCGCGCGAGGAGTGCAATCTGCTATTCGGAATGAGTATCTTAAAGCTCTATACACACATTGTGTAGCACATTGTTTAAATCTAAGTCTCTCAGACTCTTCTAAAATTCAGGCCAATTCCCAAACGTCTTAGGATTCAATCTACTTGAAACTCTCAGCACTTTGTTTTAGATATCGAGTCCGGAAAGACGACACAAACAATACTTCTGGATGAATAAAATAAAAAAGAGAGTTTTCTATTACCCAAAATAAACACGAGAAACTTATAAAGATTTGCGTCATGCAAGCACCGAGATGGCATGTAACCGTGCATTGAATCGGCTTATTATTTCCTTTTTAAAGAGACTAACTTGACCAATACTTGGGTCGAATTATGAAAGAAAAAGAAAAGAATGAAAAAGATGTGAATTATCACAGAAAGATACTTCTTTGTTAAAAATTCAATAGTACTCTTGAAACATTTTATAAAAACATTATGTGTTTAAGTATAATTTTCTTGGCTAATAACCTACCTTGTCAAAACAGTTACAGAGTGTCCATTTGGACTTTGTCAGTGCAAGAAACTTAGTGAAGACATTAATTCAACTTCCTTGAAAACGATTAGCGCTACACAAATGAGCAGATCCTCTATACGCTTAACCATTATTCACAACAGCTAAAAATACTGCAACAGCTTAGGTATTAGGAAATAAGCATTTCAAGAAACTATCGATAAATTCAAAAGATATCGTTGTATGTGCCCTACTCCAGAGCGACCTCGTTCTATGATAACCCACCAGTCTTCCTCTAGTTTTTATTCACGTATTAAGGTGTAGTGAGTCTGACTGTTTATTTCAATATGACTGCACTGCGATTTTCTCTCGCATGTACAATTACATACTCGCATTCAGCTTCAGTATAACCTATCTAACCAGAATGTGCAATGGTACCATATTAAGCATTAACTTTTGTAAAAAAGCATTCCTGCTTAGTTAATGAAAGTACGACTATATAGCTCCAGCCCTCACGTAGGACTACACTAAAAACGAGAGTGGTGTTCTCTGGCAGCGCATTAATGAACTGCTAGAAAATGAAAAACAAAAAATGCGATCGGTGCTTTGGCGTAAGTGTGACAAGAGGAGGTCCTAACATTGCTACTCTACTGAATACTTAGCAGTATTGCCTGTATCCACCGCAACAAGTAGAAAGAACCTTTTCGCATTAAGGCGTCTTGAAAACGAATTTGCGGAATAGTGTTGGAGAGGATCGCATTACCGGTCTTGCTTTACTGTCAATCATCGAGCATTCTCGCACAGAAGTCAGCAATGAAATATTTTGAATCACCTCAGTCAAAAACCAAGGAAACTGAAATTGACCTTTAAACGATGGTAAGTTCGATGAGACTTTTAGCTTATATATATATATTTATATATATAATATTATATACTATATTATAAATATATATATCTATATATATATATAGCGTTATATATTTAATATATATATAATGAATATACAGAGTATATATATATATTACATATTTAATATATATGAAAATAATGTTTTTTAAAATTATTTTATTCTAATAATATTTAAAATTATATATATTATATAATTTATATATAATTAATATATATCTATATTATATATATATATATATATATATATATATAATAATATTATTAAATTATATTATTTTATTATTTCTTAATTATTTAGGTATATAATTATATATATATATCGTGCTAGTTTTAATATATAGCGTATATATAATATTATTATAATATATATATATATATATATATATATACATATTATATATATATATTTATAATCATAATAAGGATAATATAGTCGTATATATTAATTTAACTTCAATGATTAGAAATATGACCACCGGTTGCAAAGTAAGCAGCCCCCCCGAAAGAATTACTGGCTACGGGCCTGATATATTATTACTATTCTATATATAAATACTATATTAGTATTCTAATATATTATATATGATTTATTATATATAGTTATATATATCTTAATAATATATATTATATTTAATAATTAATGATTAATAATTAATATATATCTATAATAATATATATTTACTTACTTTATATATATATTATATATATATATATTGCACCAATAAGTTCTAGGTTTCAGAATTTACAGAGTTTTTTGTTTTTAAGTGCACAGTGAATCTAAATTTTCTTAATACCAAATATATATTTACATAAATCTAAAATTATATATAATCTCATCAATTTACAATAAATTAAGTATTCCACCCTAGGCAAAACCGAACTCGCAGATTAATGTGCAAACACGCGCTATCTGGCCACTCAGAAGCATGGGCAGGAAAATATTTTAAAAAAAACGATCATCGGGGGAAAATTTTCGACTATTATCTGCCACATTGCGTGCATACACAGTACAACGAATTCATCATATTATTAATTATTATTATTATTATTATTATTTGATTTTCAATATTTGCTAGTTTAATTATTAATTATTATTTATCTATTATTATTATTATATATTTCGAATTATTATTATTATATAATGCTGCTATTGATTAACTTGAAATTGTTACGTAGTACTGATAGGCATAAGTTCTGCCGAAGCACAGTTGTCAATATAAAAATGGAAAAGGGTCCTTTTAAGTGGAAATTGATCATAGTTACAATAGAATAGAAATTATTTATACG
>JABUQX010074452.1:47500-50000 GCA_015478945.1 Trachelipus rathkii | reverse complement strand
ATTTTTTTTTCTAAGTTCTGATAAATACTGCTATGCTAATGTAAATTATCATTGATATGACTGAATAGTAAGATTAGGTTATGCTTTGTAGGTGATGTTGGGTACTTTACTGCTCTTAAGCTGTTAACTATGATGATGTTAGGAGCATATTCGTTCTTAAGGAGTGTTAGCTTCGTATTTGTGCATAATGTTCTTAGTTAGGTGCTATGAAATTAGTTTTACAGATGTTAAAACTTTGTTATGTTTACTAAAATTAATTTTCACTATTTAATAAAGTACCTAAAGGAATACATCTTTCACCGAGAGTTGAATAAAGGAGAATACCTTTGGGTAACACAGTTGTGTTAACCGTAGTATTGGTGGGTATGATAGATTGTTAGGTGTGTGCAAGCCTTCTTCGAAATGGAATAACCAGAGCTATGTACTATATTGGTATGGGTATGCTAATATGTTTAAGTAACATAGCGGTGTTAGTAAGTTCGATTAACCTAGTATTGCTAGGTAGGATAGTTTGTTAGGGAGTATGAGACATCTTTGAAGGAAATGGTCAGAGTTATTTATTACTTTGAAAAGGGTACGTAACTTTACTTATGCTAAGTTGTTATTTAACGTAAATGAAAAATGTAAATGTGGAAAATATCTTGTCTCTGATAGGTGGGGCACATTGCTAATTAAAGCATTTATTCGTATTTCAGGGTATTTAGATCTGTTAGGTTATACTAGTTTTGTTAGAAAATGATAATTTTTGTAAGTTAATACTGTGCTAGCTGCTGTTGATGTGTTAGAAATGTAGGCTTAGGTTAAGTTTTTGCTGAGTAATGTTAGATTTGGTAGAGCATCTTGTTAATGTTGACGTGATAACTGGTGATGATGTGTTAGAAATGCTGGCTTAGGTTAAGTTTTTCCTGTGTAATGTTTGGATAGGTCGAGAATTTACACATGGTTCCTAATATTAATGTCTTATTCATAGTTCCTAATGTTAGTATCTATGGTGGGCTATAACACTTTGTAAATGCTAGATATGTTGATAATGTTTAGTCCCGATGGGTTATGACGAATACAGGATTACATGTTAAGTTATTTTGTTACATAGGGAATGTGTTTTATTTTAACAGTAATGACTTGTTTGGTCCTTGAGAGCCATTGGCAATTATTTATAGATTCATATGCTAGTTAAGATGTGTTAAGTTACGTTGTTAGGTTAGACATGGTCTTGGTATGTCATTTAGATATATTATGCAAAATCCTTGTTCATGATGGTATTTTTATTCTAATCTAGTGAAGTTTGGATATAGAAGCTGTATCGATGTTTTGACAACATCGCTTTGTTCTTAAAGTAAAACTTATGGTATAACTTTGGTGCTCAGCCTAATAGTTATGTTAGGCAATGTTAAATTTTTGTTAAGGTTTGTTAAATATTTATGAAAATGTAAAATTAACACTGATTTGTTTGAGAAATGTTGGAAAAGTGGAAATAGTTTAAGTTTTTTAAGGTGATGCTAGCTTTTTGCAGATATTCAAGAGAGAGGTGCAGTGTGACATTGTTGTTAAGTGGTACAATTTATCCTCGTACATGTAATGTCAAGTTAGTCGTAATGGCTAACAAAAGAAGCAGAAATTTGATGTTGTAATGCAGTGCAAAAGGCAACTTTATTTTATGCTGTTAGCAAGTCGGTGTAATCATGTAAACTGAAGTAACTTGATATTTTTGTTTGTATAACATTAGAAAGAATAAACAAGAATTGTAGTAAACATAACATGTTTTTTAATAAATTATATGTCATGTTCGTGCATAGAACTTATTTTTATTATATTTACACTTAATAAATGTCAAAAATATGACGTCAAACAGTAAAGGGGTGGATCCAATATTCGGTTCACGCTAAGCCCAATTTCTCTCCCCCCCCCCTGAAAATGGACATAAAATTCGGAATTTTCAGCCGATTTGATGTTGATCGGACGAGTAGAAAAAAAATATATCAAAATTTCACTTTTCCAAAAAATTGTTTTTTTTTGGGAAAAGTGAAATTTTGATATATTTTTTTTCTACTCTTCCGATCAACATCAAATTTTCAGGCCTTGTATAGACGGGCGAGATGCATCTTTTTTACTTAGATAATTTTTTTGTATACTCAAAAGAAAAGTTTTGAAAAATTTCCAAAAAATTATTTTTGAAAAATTTGTTCCAGAAACAAATCGAAAACTATAGTATATACAAAGAAACAATTTAAGTAAAAAATGTGCACCTCCCTTGACTACATATGCTCTAAAAATTTCATCCTTTTCGCAAGAACAAAAAAAAAGAGTATCGCAATTTTTCATTTTAAAATCCAAAAAAAGTGGGTTTTGAAATTGCACAAGGCTGAGCAGTGAGCACAAAACTCAAAAAATCAAAAAAGTACTTCCTGCATATTGTAGGTAATGGACCCATCTAGACATATTTTAAGTTTGAAATGATTTCAAAAAAAAAATTCTGGAAGTTGATATAAGAAATGTCAAA
>JABUQX010074452.1:35000-40000 GCA_015478945.1 Trachelipus rathkii | reverse complement strand
GTGTATAGTTCCGAGGGATTGGAGGAGAGCAATATTAGCACCTTTATATAAAGGTAAAGGGAATAAGTAACTGTAAGTATTATAGGGTAGTTAGTTTATTGAGTGTTGTAGGGAAGATATATGTTGGAATTTTGGTCGAAAGAGTGGGTTGAATGACTGAGGAACTGATTTGGGGAAGAACAAGGTGCGTTTAGAAGTGGTAGATGTTGTGTGGATCAAATCTGAACATTGAAACATATGATTGGGGGATTGATAATGAGGGAGGAGAAGAATAAAATTGCATTTAGGGAATTTATGGATTTGCAAAACAGGCGTATAATAGGATTAATAGGGAAGCTCTATGGCAGGTGTTATTGATATATGGTGTTGGTGGTAAGCCTCTGAATAGAATAAAAAAATATGTATGACGATACTGAAGCGTGTGTAAAAATAAATAGTCGAAAGTGATTGGTTTAATATTAATAGCGGATTGAGACAGGGATGTGCTATGTCCCCTTGGCGATCTAATCTGTATATGTATGAAGTTATGAAAGAATTAGAGGTAGGGGTGACAAGGGATAGTGTTAAAATGATGGAGAATAGAAGAGAGTGGAGGATTCCCCTACCTATTATATGTAAGGATGATTTGGTTTTGAGGTCTGGCGGAATCCTGAAGAGGAAGTTTGGAGGAATGGTAAGAGATTTGGTAGGGTGTGTAAAAGGAGGGGTTTGAAAGTAAACGTAGATAAGAGTAAGGTTATGGTTGTGAGTCAGGAAAGTCCTCGGTATGAAGTTATGTTAGATGGTGAGCAGCTGGAAAAAGTGTCTGAATTTAAATATTTAGGATATATATTGAATGAAAAGGGAGCGGAATGATGCAGAAGTGTAGTAAGGAAATTGTGAATGGCACTAAGTGGCTGGTGCAGTTTAAAATTCGTTGGTGGATATAAAAGGGACCTAAGTCCCTTGAGTGCGCTAGGGTCTTACATGAGGGTATGTTGTTACCCGTGTTAATCTATAGTAGTAGGACTATGGTGGATTAAGAGGTATAGATCTAAATTACAATGTGTTCAGATGGACAATCTTAGTGGCGTGCTAGGTGTGGAAAGAAATGATAAATGAGGAAATGAACGTAATTAGAGTGTTGTTTGGTGTGAAAAATGGGGTAAATGAGAGAATAAATGAAAGTACGTTGAGAAGGTTTGGTCATGTGGAAAGGATGGGAATGATAGTCGGTCGTTTAAACGGATGTATATAGTGGTGAGTGTGTTGGGAATCGACCGGATGAGAGGGAGACAAAAGAAAAAGTGGAATGAGTCAGAAAAGGAATGCCTGGAGAAGAGAAATGTGAGTTTGGCAGAGGCGAGAGGAGGTGCATAACAGGAGTGAATGGCCGGGGATTTTTTTGAGGAGGTATGGTTGTAGCCCACTTGGGCCAAGGAATGAACCCACATTGACGAGATGTCATAATGAGGGTCCATCGCGGTACCGTGAAGCTCCAGGGTGGATTTTTCTGACTGCGACGAATTCTCACTAATTGATATAAGGGGCGTAAGGCTGGGGCTTTCTTTTCCTACTTGGCCTTCAATATTCTTATTCTTCTACTATTTTTCTACTTCCGGTGCATGTTACGCACCTTACCTCCAATCTTGGGGAGAGAAGATGGGTGATGGTGATGATGATGTTGATGATGATGATGATGATGATGATGATATATATATATATATAATATAATAATATAATATATATATTAATATATATATATATATATATTATATATATATATATATATATAATATATATATATATTATATAGTATATTTATATATTATATATAATAGCAAGTTTTCATAAAGTAACTTGTACTTTGATGCCATGGTACTTGTACTTGTACTTTGTACTTGAACAAATTCAAGAGTACTTGTACTTGTACTTGTACTTGAACAATTCTAGGGTACTTGTACTTGTAATTTTGTATTGAAAAAATGTAACTTGAACCAACCCTGATATATATAATATATTATTTGAATGTATGTAACTAGGGTCATATAATATATGGTAGAACGGAAGCTTGTTATTATCCGGTTTTTGCATAAACACAACAGGAAAAAATATCTCAACAAATGAAGTTATAAAATTCTTGTTTTTTTATCAGGGAATTAATTACTAAACTTGATTATCGAGTAATTATTGATAAACCCACTTAAATACTAGGGGAATATAATTGAGTATATATTAATATATATATATATATATATATATATATATATATATAATAATATATATATATATATAATATATATAATATATATATATACTATATATATATATTATATATATATTTAAAAATAATTTCTTGTATTTATGGAGAAGACAGAAATAGTCATATTATTTTATATCCTGTATATTTTATATAATATATATATATATATAATATATTATATATATATATATATATATATATATATATATGAATAGTAATTATATATATATATATAATATGATAATGTGTGGGGTGTGTGTGGTGTGGTGGTGTGTTGTGTGGTAATGCATGTTGATGTGTAGTAGTAGGTGTGGTGCGTGTGCGTGTTGCGTGTGCGTGTGCGTGTGCGTGTGCGTGTGCGTGTGCGTGTGCGTGTGCTTGTACTCTAACTGATCTGTGTATCGTAGGAGAAATACTTTTAGAAAACTTATGGAAATTCTTTTCAGACATTAATTTAGTTTTCCTCCTCTTTTTCACTTTCTTTGCAACCATTTAATTTATTATTATTATTATTATTATTATTATTATTATTATTATTATTATTATTATTATTATTATTATTATTATTATTATTTATTATTAATTATTATTATTATATTAATTTTATTATTATTATTATTAATATTATTATTACTTTATTATTATTATTATTATTATTATTATTATTATTATTATTATTATTATTATTATTATTATTATTATTATTATTATTATTATTATTATTATTATTATTATTATTATTTTAATTAAAACTTTTAAATATTTCAATCTGGAACAGATGATGACGTTGGGTATGACCGCCATTAAGAAATATTTCGCATAAAACTACTAAAATAAGAAATAAAAACAGCTCAAAACGTTTATTAAAATCGAGAAATGGATTCCATGTTAATAAATATTATTTAAAAATTTTGTTTAAAATGATAAAATTTTAAACGTTCTCGTATTCTTGAATCGCTTAAACGATTTTTCTTTTTTTTTTTAATTTCGTTTGATTAAAAGTTCCGAAAAGTGAAGAAAAATGCCTGAGGATGGAAGATCGTCGTCTTCAAATATTTAATTAGCCACAAGAATTTAAATAATTTGCGAAGCTTCAAAAAAAATTAAACTATTCTTTTTATTGTTTATATCATGAATAAGCCTAATAATCGCGTAGAGCTTATGTACTTAACAAAATAGAAATGCAATTTGCGAAGCTTAAAAAATAAAAAATTAAACCCTTTTTTTTTAAATTTGTACCACAAATATCTAGTAACATTTTTTGAGGACGTTATCAAAATATAAATATATAATTTGCGAAGCTCAAAAAAATTAAACATCTTTTTCTAAAATATATTATAAATAAAAAATAATAATCATATAACACATGACCAAATATAAATATTAAAAACAATTTGTAAAGCTTCAAAAAAACACACACAAGAAAACTTCATTTTCTAATAATATATATCATAAATGAGACTAATAATAGCGCAACCTTTGAGTTCTTAACAAAATATGAAAACAATTTGAGAAGCTTAAAAATTTTTTTTTTCTAATTTATATTATTAATAACCCTAATTATCATATAACATTTGAGTATTTCAACAAAATATAAATACAATTTGCGAAGCTTCAAAAATTTAAACCCTTACTTTTCTAATTGTATCATAAATAAGCTTAATAATTAATCATGTAACATTTAAGTACTTTAACAAAATATAAATACAATTTGCAAAGCTTCAAATAAATTAAAACCCTTCCTTTTCTAATTTGTACCTAGTAGATAATTAATCATGTAACATTTGAGTACTTCAACAAAATATAAATACAATTTGCGAAGCTTAGAAAAAATTAAAACTCTTCTTTTTTTAATTGATGTTATAAATAAGCCTAAATCACGTAACATTTGAGTGATTAAAAACTATATTTAAATAGAAGTGGAAAAAAAAAAAATAAGCAATGTCGCTAAAGGTCGTTGTACATTAATTGTATTCCGCTTGCCGTCATTTAAGCCTTGTCTCTAAAAGTGACTCGCAAGATTTCTGTCCTATTTTATCATATTCATGTAATTCATTATTCAATTACGAATACAATTACACACACATTATGAATCGTAATAATAAATTATTATGGAGCTCCTCATCCATATACTTAAGTCATTATAATTATTAATTACAGATATTTATAAATAAAACTCATTTATTAAATACTTAAAATGATAACAAATACTAATTGTACGACTATTAAAAATCCATTAACAAATAATGTATTCTTTATAATATATATATATATATATATATATATATATATATATATATATATATATATATATATATATATATATATATATATATATATATATATATATATATATATATATATATATATATATATTATTCTATATATATATATATATACATATATATATATATATATATATATATATATATATATATATATATATATATATATATATATATATATATATATATTATATATTTATATATATATATATATATATATATATATATATATATATATATATATATATAAAGAATATATAAAAAATATATTTATATATATTCGTAAATATATATATATATATATATATATATATATATATATATATATATATAACAATTATTATAACTAATAAATTCTCATGAATATAAATTTTACTTTCGAATTGTTTTCTCGAAGACAGCTGGAGAACGTCTGCTCTCCGACGTCCGTTTATGCGCCAGCGCTTTCCCAGCGCACGAATATTATTAAGCCG
>JABUQX010074452.1:25000-27500 GCA_015478945.1 Trachelipus rathkii | reverse complement strand
GAAGGAAATGTTTTCCTTACTTGTGATTGGTCGGAGTAGTTATTTCAACACATTTTATGTGATTGGAGAAGAACTTATTTTGTTCTTTTTATACTTATTACATGGCTAAAGATGATGTAAAGCAGTAAGTCAATAGATCAAAACGTGGCATAGCTTGGTGTAGAGGGGTGCTAGGGGCTGACCTTACTGATTTACTGATTTATTGCTTTAAGGTACGTAAAATATATGTTTTTAATAAAATTTCATAAAATTTTAGTAAAAGTTATTTTAAAACTTGATAGTTATAAAATTTATAAACAAAAAGTATTAACAGTTAATAATAAATTCTTTGTTCAAAGGTAATGATTGATTTATTATAGAAGTTTTAAGAAACTTTGAAATAATTTAGTTATATTTGTTATATTATAAATGTATGTGTTTAATTAAAACATAAAATGTTTCAATAAATTATACGTTATATGTAAGTGAGTGTGCGTGTGTGTGGGCGTGTGTGTGTGTGTGTGAGTAAATCTGTGTGTGACTGTGTGTGAGTGTAAATGTAAGTGTTCTATGGGTAAATGTAAGTGTCATAGTGAATGTGTGTAATGCATGTGGATAAGTAATTGTAAGTGTCTATGGGTAAAATGTAAGACATAGTGAATGTGTGTGTGTATATAAGTGTCATAGTGAATGTGTGTAAGTGTCATAGTGAATGTGTGTTCTAAATAATAATAACAATAGGCATGAAGTAAATAACACTAAGTATAATAATAAAAATAAAATAATAAAATAATAAAAATAATAAAAATAATAATAAAAATAATAAAATAAATAAAAAGTATTAAAACAAAATAAAAAACATAATGTTAATAAATATATGAGTTAAAACAGTAAAACATATGAGTTAAAGTAGTAAAGCAGAAAGTTAAAGCAGTAAAGCAGAAAGTTAAAGCAGTAAAGCAGAAAGTTAAAGCAGAAAGTTAAAGCAGTAAAGCATCCAAATCCTTAGGTGTTAGGTAACACCTCTATTGATTTACTGATTTACTGCTTTAAGGTATGTAATGTATATGAGTTAAAGCGGTAAAGCAGAAAGTTAAAGCAGTAAAGCAGAAAGTTAAAGCAGTAAAGCAGAAAGTTAAAGCAGTAAAGCAGAAAGTTAAAGCAGTAAAGCAGTGTTAGGTAACACCTCTATTGATTTACTGATTTACTGCTTTAAGGTATGTAATGTTAATAAATATGTGAGTTAAAGCAGTAAAACATATAAGTTAAAGCAGTAAAACATGAGTTAAAGCAGTAAAACATGAGTTAAAGCAGTAAAACAGTAAAACAAAAGCATACTAATCCCCCCTAGGTGTTAGGTAACACCTCTATTGATTTACTGATTTACTGCTTTAAGGTCTGTAAAGTATATGTTTTTAATAAAATTTCGTACAATTGTAGTAAAATAAAATGTTTATATATCAGGCACTCTGGTTTTTTCTTCTTACATGCAATTTTTAAAAATTTATAAATTAAAAAGTACTAAGTAAAATATAAAAGATGTCTGTAATGAGTTACAGTTTTAGGTTCGCGAAAATGTTTTTAATAAAAATGTTTAAGTGCCTAAAATTAGGATGGGCTAAAATTGATCCATGGAAGACCAAAGGGTTGGTCGTGTGTTTATACATGTGTATAAGTGTAAATGTAAGTGTAAGTGTCTATGGTGAGTGTAAGTGTCATAGTGAATGTGTGTATAAGTGTAAGTGTGTGTGTGTGTGTGTGTGTGTGTGTGTGTGTGTGTGTTTGTGACCGCTTGTGTATAAGTGTAAATGTAAGTGTCTATGGGTAAATGCAAGTGTCATAGTGAATGTGTGTATAAGTGTCATAGTGAATGTGTGTATAAGTGAATGTGTGTGTATAAGTGTCATAGTGAATGTGTGTGTGTGTGTGTGTGTGTGTGTGTGTGTGTGTGTGTGTAAGCAAATCTGTGTGTGTGTATGTGCGTAAGTAAATCTGTATATATATATATATATATATATATATATATATATATATATATATATATATATATATATATATATATATATATATATATATATATATATATATATATATATATATATATATATATATATATATACTGACCACGATTCTAGTTGGATCGGCCACGGTACTGAAAAACTATATATATATATATATATATATATATATATATATATATATATATATATATATATATATATATATATATATATATATATATATATATAAATATAAGAGATATATAAATAAATATATATATAATAGCGGACTAAGTCAAATTGTATGATTTGCTATGAGCATGTTTGGTTAGTGGGTTGACTGGGAGAGTAAAAATCCACATGGTGCTTCTCGAGATTATTATTATTATTATTATTATTATTATTATTATTATTATTATTATTATTATTATTATTATTATTATTATTATTATTATTATTATTATTATTATTATTATTATTATTATTATTATTATTATTATTATTATTATTATTATAATAAT
>JABUQX010074452.1:5000-10000 GCA_015478945.1 Trachelipus rathkii | reverse complement strand
CCATCCCTATTCATTATTCTAAGCAGGTTCCCTTTATTCTCATTCTTAACCAGAAGAGCTTCCTATTTCCTTCTAAGTTCCCATTCATCCTCCTTCCAAACTGTTCATTTACCTCTTCTTTCTCCTACGTATGCACCTTTTAGTATTTCTTTTTCCTCCTTATATAATTCCAAACATCTTTCTTTTGAACCTCATCATTGGCTTTTAGTATATTCAACCACGCTTCTTTTTACTTTTAACCGCTTGCATCACCTCTTCATTCCACCACTCACTGTTAACATTCTTACTTCCTACTTTAGCACATCCACATACTTCCTTTGCACTGCTAACAACTGCTTCCTTCATTTGCTCCCAGATTTGTTCAGTTTCAACTTGTTCACATTCAACTGATTTACTTGCGAGTGCTCTTAGATACTTATCCTTATTACCTTGTTCACTTAACTTCTCACTTAATTCTACCCACTTCTTTCCGTATCACCTTCCTCTCCATCCAAGCCCCACTAACTTAATTTTACATAGAACAACATAATGATCCGATAATCCCATTCCTAATCCTCTCACTGATTTAACATCCAACACATACTTCAACATCTTCTTCACCAACACAAAATCAATCATACTTTTCACTTCGAAACCATCTCTACCTACACCAACTCTAGTATACTTATGGATACTCTTATGTTTAAAGAAAGTATTACTTACACACATACCTCTCTCCTCACAGAAGTCAATCACCTTCCTACCATTCTCATTTTCTCCCGACACCCCAAAACCACCTGTTATACCATCTCTTTTCTGATCACCTATCCAACCATTTAGGTCCCCTAACACAATCAATCTGAAGCTCCTACTCACCCCATCCAAAACATCATTCAGATTATCCCAGAAAATCGCACTCTTCAACATTACCCTCAGATGGACCATACGTCACAACCACACATACCTTGACCTTTTCAAACTTAAATTTAACCATTAGAATTCTAGTACTCACACACACAAAATCTACCATAGCTCTGTACCACAAGTCACTCATCAAAATTGCAACTCCTTCTCTCCCCTCTCATTCCTTTCCACACCAGCACACACACATTTCACACCACACCACTCATTTTCACCGTTTCCTTTCATCTTTGTTTCAGTCACAGCGAGCAAATCAAATTTGCCCTTTCTAAATACATCCATCACCTCTCCTCTTCCATAATTTATATATATATATATATATATATATATATATATATATATATATATATATATATATATATATATATATATATATATATATATATATATATATATATATATATATATATATATATATATATATATATATATATATATATATATATATATATATATATATATATATATATATATATTATATATATATATATATATATATATATATATATAAAGAAAATGATGAGCGGAGTGTGGAACTCTAAGCTCAATCAATATATTTATAAATTTTATGTTTTAAGATAAATAATGAAAACTCCTCTAGAAATATTGTTACATAAATAACTTATTATATTTTTACTGTCTTATAGCACCTATTTAATATGTTTAGTACCATTTATTATTTCACTGTTTGCAATTTTATAACAATCTTCTGTTACCGTAAACAATGACATTATATTTGTTACCTTTATGGTTCTACTTTTCATATATATATATATATATATATATATATATATATATATATATATATATATATATATATATATATATATATATATATATATATATATATATATATATATATATATATATATATATATATATATATATATATATATATATATATATAATAGAACACAATACTGTAATAAACACACAATTACTCGCATTGAGAAAATACCCTTAAACATTTCACCCTGCTTGGAATCGAACCTGGACCCTAGCAGATATACGCTCAAGTGTTTGACCACCAGACCACGACAGGCTAAAAGAAGAACCCGATAATACTTCCTATGGTGAATATTCGCACCCACCTAATAGGAACACGCCGAGCTCTTCCCGTTTGCACTCGGGCCTGGGGCCAAAAAGATACAAATTTAGATTGCGTGAAGATTGGCAATTACTTTATAATGTAAATCTTGACACCCGTTTTTAAGTATTTTCACCTTGTGCGGTACACTGTTTGGCCCTAGGCCCGAGTGCAGGCGGGAAGAGCACGGCATGTCCTATTAGTGGGTGCGAATATTCACCATAGGAAGTATTGTCGGGTTCTTCTTTTAGCTCATCGTGGTCTGGTGGTCAAACACTGCACGTTTATCTGCTAGGGTCCAGGTTCGATTCCCAGCAGGGTGAAATGC
The DNA here is from genome assembly GCA_015478945.1 of Trachelipus rathkii. Lineage (NCBI taxonomy): Eukaryota > Metazoa > Arthropoda > Malacostraca > Isopoda > Trachelipodidae > Trachelipus > Trachelipus rathkii. The sequence goes on along the minus strand of JABUQX010074452.1, from coordinate 7,685 downwards.
TTTAGGGGTATTTTTATCAATATATATATATATATATATATATATATATATATATATATATATATATATATTATTATTATATATATATATTTATATCTATTTTTATATATATATATTTATATATATATATATATATATATATATATATATATATATATATATATATATATATATATATATATATATATATATATATATATATATATATATATATATATATATATATATATATATATATATAGGCCTATATATATATATATATATATATATATATATATATATATATATATATATATATATATATATATATATATATATATATATATATATATATATATATATATATATATATATATGTAAACCTCATTTTCTCTTATTCATTATATATCGTCAATGTACAGTAGAAGGTCCGTAGAATATGAAATCTAATTTATCTTTTCCTTATACTTCTGATTTTTAACTAGGATTGTGGATTCGAGGTAAATCGGTAAAGTATGGTTGATTGGAATCAGAATCAGAATCGAGATCGGGTTTGAAAGCACACGTTTATAAGTTGTTGAAATAGGAATCGTTTGATCTTCAACAGATGGAATTGGGATCGAAATTGAAATAGGAATAGGATTATCTTGTAACAGGATCCTCGGTCATGTCTCTAATCAGCACACTCGGGCATCCTTACTCACTCATAGCATATATCTTCGAGCTTACAACTTCGAGAGAAAATAGTAAAGGCAAACGTGTTACTGGTTTACCAAAGCGCTTCCACTAAGGTTTTTAAGTAGATCTGAATGCTGCTTTAAATTTCGTCGCTTCAGGTTGGTGCAATTCATTCGGGGGTGGCTTTGTGCTGTCTCTTCTTTTATATTAAATTTTATGTTTCACCTCTTATAAATTGCAGGTAAAATGCTTTCTTACTCTGCTTAAGATCTTCTTAACACCAAACTGCCCTAATGGAAATAAAAAATATTATGATAGGAGAAATAAAGGTTGTGAGGCATATACGCAGGGAATTTAGGTTAGGACTCATCTAGGTATAAAAAAAAAAGGCGATTTTTTAAAAATTTTATATTTTTTCTTTGCCTAGGTACTTCTGTAGTTGTGAGTCAGTTCCTTAAGCAGGTAGAGGCTTTCTCAATTTACCTTCTTATTAAAATGCCCTAAAATATCAGCAACAGAAATATGAATGCAAGAGATTCCAAAACTTTACATATATGTAAGAAACATACTTGAGTAGTGGTTCTAGAAAAGATCAAACTTAGGTATGCTTTGTTTTCAGCTGTTGGAAAATTTCTTCAATAAGATTTATGCGAACTCTTATTGAGAAGTTGTTTTCTCTCTTATAGGACGAAGTATTACCGAAAGCTATTCTGACGATTTTCCATGGGATTTCTACTCGGAAATGCAGCATGAACAGTCACTTCCGATAGAATATGATTTGTTTTTAAGTCAAATTCCAATAGTAAAGGAAAATATCTCTGCTCTCTTTCGAAGATATGATTTCTACTCTATTCACTATTTAATGAATGAGAGACAGATAATTTATCACAAAATACTGTGGTGTGTTTACGTCCTTCTACCTTAAAATAAGAATAACATGCAAGAGGTCCTTTACGGTGTACACCTTCTATGTAACTTACCAGGGCTTGAAAATTACATGATAAAACTTCATGAAAGGCTTTTCTTTTTTTTTTTTTAAAAAAAAAAAAAAAAAACAACACCTTCAAAGGTAATTTACCATGCATACTCCTATGTAAAAATGAATAACAGCAATATCAGACTGAATTGGAAATTTAATAGAAATTTTCAAATCCATTTTGGCATTATTAAAGGATTCTTCATTCCCGGAATTCCTGAGAGTTTGTGACTTCTCTAGCAACGTTAAAAGTAAAAGAAATGTCAATTATTGAAGAACTGAGCTAACTTGACTTCCTAAACACAGAACCTGAGGTTTCTTATTGTCCTAGGTTTGCGAATAATGGAAACATCTTTAGTCATGCTTCAATACTTTATCAGGATTTAGAGGACTTCAGACAAGTTAAATGCTAGATGGGGGACATACAATTGACCTATCTCTTTCAATTATATGCGCTCAAAAGCAAGTTGAATGCTTCCGGTCTTACAAAAATAATATGTAAAATATGCAGATTTTGTTTACGAGTTATTTGGAATCCTTTAAAACCACTTGAGAAATGTAATTTGTGAAACTAGTATATCTGCTGTAAAACGCTCAATTATATTGTTATAAAAAAATTTCCAAACCAGGGTATTGAGTGTGGTAAACTTTACAAACGGAATGAAATTAGATATACAAGTCTTTTTAAAATAAAGAACTGGAAAGACCTTACACCAATGCAGGAGGTTTAAGAAATCATTAGGAATCCGAAGATAATAGTTATCGCGAACTGACCTTGTATTCAATAACCTCAGGCAATTATTATATTCAATAATCTCAGGCAATTATTTTATTCAATAATCTCAAGCAATCTACAACTCATATTTCGCATAGGGGCTCTCCTAGAGAGGAGATAAAGAATTCCCAAAGGAGAGAGTTTTATGGGGATGGAATACCATATTTTACTAGCTTACTGTGATCATGTACTTTTTTTTCAAGAGGTGAGCAGACAACCAACCGGCAGGCTTTAATATTACACTGCAATCATGGGATTGACAGACAGAATAAAATAT
>JABUQX010074451.1:0-13597 GCA_015478945.1 Trachelipus rathkii | reverse complement strand
TGATGAAAGTGATTAATATATAGAACCAAACCGCTTCGAACCCAATCACAACCTGTAAGCATTCTCAGTGGATAGGCCTTTTCGGGTCCTCACAGACAATTGCGACTTGGATTAGAAAAAGTATTCTGATGCTACTTGCTTCTTATGTTGGAACTGCTGTGAACAACATTTCCAAGAGTGATAGCTATCCAAGGTAAATTATTACAATATTCGTACATTTAAGGTTCTAATACAAATTTTATTTCAGTACTTTTTATTTTTCGTCTTGGTTTTTCATCGAGAGTAAAGAAAGGAGGGTAACTCTACAAACTGGGTTTCTTTAAAGACTTTCGTCGTCAGATTCTTCTTCCCAGTCTGTTACCCCTATATATATATATATATATATATATATATATATATATATATATTATATTATATATATATATATATTATATATATATATATCATATATATATATATATATATATATATATATATATATATATATATCTATAATATATATATATATATATATAATTATTATAATATAATATATAATATATATATATATATATATACTATATATATATAGTACAAGATAAATATATATATATACTTACTATATATATATATATAATATACTATAATAATATAAATATATAAACATAATATACTATATAATATATATTCATACCTACTTATACCATATACCTCACATATAATACTCACCTATACCTATCACCTATACTACATACCCCTACCCTATCACTATCACACGGCAGCAATACCCCAATATACTATTACTATATACTTGAGTCATAAAACCCAGTTAGTCATACCTACTAATACCCACCCCTACTCATATATATAACAATATATATATATATATATTACTATATATATAATATATGAATAAAATAATACCACAATATAATATATACCTTACAAAAACCAACTATAACCTATCACCCTTATATACCTAATACGGTAATACTCAAATACATCTACATACTATACCCCTAATTATATATATATATATATATATATTTTATTATAATATAATTATAATATATAATCATAATAAATAATCTTTATAATTTTTAATATAATAATAATATATATATATATATAATATAATATAAAAGTATATATATATATATAAGTTTTACACTGTTGTTTATTACATGATACAAGTTAACCGCATAGCTTCTAAGTCTAACTTATTAAGGTAAAAAAATGCTTGTTCCTATTTACAATGGCAGCGGCTATTAGAAAAGCGGCATAGAATTGGATGTGCGCCTATGCTTATTAGTCTGCACAAACGCCTTTTAAAAACTCTGTGGCCTATGGCGCACTCCTAACGAATTGATTAGCTGCAGGCCAATAGGACGCAAACGCCGCGAGCATTAACTCGATAAATAATAATATATAACTTATATAATATAATAATATATATATAAATAAATAAATATAATATATATTATAATAACATATATAGTCCTACTAAATATTATATATATATAAATATATATTATATAGTATGTAAAATTTCAGCTGTTCTCAACTGACATAAACCATGAGTCTTCATATTTTTTAAGGATAAGAGTAATAATCCTTGAATTGAAATTGGTATTGCAAGGTGTGTGAGAGTGCGATTTTCTATGAAAATGAAGAGATTGCTTTTGTATCTGGTAACATTCTAGTACAAATATGGATGACTATACCGAATCTGAGGAGTGGTCTACGTCTTACATGAGTGTCCTTGGTTGCTTGCATTCGACCGAGTGCTCACATACTGCCGTGGAGATGCTGTCGGCTAGAGAGGATTCTTTGTTCTTCTTGAACTATAGAGTGGTTCTTCTTGTATCCCTTACCTGAATTAGCCAGCACTTCCTCTTACGCTCAGGGTGGTTAAGTCGCGAAGTCGTCTGTAGTCTCAGCTTGTCCCTAGTGTGTCTAGTCAAGGAGGGGGTAACACGGGGACCTTTGCACTACACGTCTGACAAGGCCGGGAATCTGATTATACCCCTCTCTCGAGAGGTGACAGGGTGAAGAATCACATCAAGGAAGATTTTACGTGAGTTCATTTATTGTCATATATAACTAATCCAGACATGTATCGCGTGAGCTCGGATAATAAAATTAGTGATAGAGTAATTTAAATTTCACTTGGATTAAATACAGAATATAATGGACGAGAATACATCACAGATAACAAATATAGTGTTAGGGAAAGAAATAATCTACTACTCAAAGGATACAGCTTGGATTAACCAATGCTATAATCATACATAAAATATCGGTGACAACAGATATACATATTCACCTTATGTATGTCATACGTAAGTAGGTATGGGTATAAAGGTTAGTGTAACTGAATGAGTATATCCCCTAAGGTCAATACCTTGATCAGCGGAGATATATATATAATATATATTAGTACCTACAGGATATAATAAGTAATAGTATAAAAGGTACTATTACTATAATAAACTAATTATATGCCGGCTAATATATAGAATATATATATAAAGTATATTACCAATAGATAATACGAAAATGATACTGAATTAATCCACTATATAAATACTATATACATACTATACATAATATATATAAAATAGGCGCATGAGGCACGGATCATACCGTGACCACTCTAGTGCCCGAGATACCAAGATATCCAGCCGGATTAATCGGGAATAACGGTGAATTTAGCCGGATACGGATATCCAGGCAGTCTCCTTAATTATAGCGTCAGGCGGGTGTGTAACTAAAAATAAAAAAAAAAAAAAATTTTCATTCGTTTTTCAATGTATCTTACATTCTAGAGAGCTTTTTATATTTAAAAATAATAGGTAAATAAATTAGCTGTAATCCAAAATGTCCTTTCAAATAGCATTTCCCATTTAATTTTTCTTTAAACTCAAATATTTTAATTAAAAATAAGAAAAAGATTAAATGGAACAGAAATTTGACATACAATATAAATATCAGTGTACAGTGAGTATGTATCTATAAACGTGGACACCAACTAACAATCTCTCTTGTTCCAAACAGTGCATCAAGTTGGATTAATCGCTGGCCGAGACACAATAGCTTCGTGGTCCCTGTATTTCATCTCCTCCCGTCCACCCCCAATAAAAATGATAGATGGGGTGAAATTGGCCACCATATGATATTTCTATTTTATGTACTATTGTAATGCAGTTAAAATCACACTAATACTATAACTTTGCCTCAATTATATGTATTGCAAAAGCATAGAACAAGCATTGTGCAGTGTATAATTACAGCACTCCAATATTCTATGTAATTACGCGATTGTATCATAATAGCCAACTAGGCTCATCAGAAGGTAATAATTGTAAATATGTGTTTTATAATTCATGGCGTAATATACGTACAGTCGCAATAAAAACTAAATGTTTTCGTGGGACTTAAATCTTTTGGACACAATGAAAGTTTTGATATTGCGTCTGTCTGCTTTGCAATGATCTGTAAGTTAATTTACATATATAATTATATATATTATTTATTGATTATTATATATATCTATTATTATATTATTTATTATATATGTATTATATAATTATTAACTGTTATAAGGTGTTTACTGCGCATTATTATGTAATGTGTATGGAATACTATATATTTAATTTTATATTAGATGTGAGAGCGCCAATTGTTTAAATTTTGTTTGATTTCATGTTTCGGTAATTTATAGAAGATCAAATAAATTTGAGATTTTCTAGCGTTAACAAGAGTTCGGTGTAATAAAATATTTACTCAATTTATCCGTTCTCTGCTGGAAGTGTAATTATATTACTATTTTGCTTTATCTAAAATACACTATATAAATGGTACTATACATCATTTTATTTATCATTTATTTGAGATGATCTATTGATGTGATGTGCTAAGCATTAAAAATCTCACTTAGACGAAATATATATGAACATTTAAGATTAAATTTATGAATTATTTAAGAAAAACTGCTGCATGCGGTTCTTTAGGAACAGCTGATTTACATTAAAGTAGACAAAGTGTAAATGTAAATAAAGTATTGATTTTATTATACTTTACTTATAAAATATCATTACTCAATTCAATTCTTATAATTTACATTTATTTGTACTTTTTAGTGTGCATATTCTTGTAAATCGTAGAAGGTATGTTTTTTTTTGTATTTATATATATTAATTTAGTTGTGTTAATTTTTTTTTTTAAATGCATAAAAAGGTGTTGTAATTTATCAATGTGGAAATCTTGTGGCTTAGTTTTGTTTTTATGATTATTTTAAGTTATATGTTAAATGTAAGTTTGTTTATTCGTGTAAGTATATATATTATTTTTCTTACTCGGTTATAAATGAGTGTTCGTCTTGAATTGTTTTCCATCAGTATTTGTATAAACGCATATTAAGATTATTCTGACTCTATTGGTTGTTGGCTATATATGTCACTCAGTCTAGGTAAGAGTACTTATTATTATGTTGTATATTTTTGTATCATGGTAAATATTCTATTTGTGGTATTAACCTATAAGTATTTATACAATATTAAAGTTGCAATATTTTATATTGAAAAAGTCTTTAAATTACATAATCAAATTCTATTGAAAATTAATAATTATTGAAAAATTAAAAATTACTAGCTTGGGCAACTCCTTTTGCTAAACAACAGCTGATCCTGTCCAGCTGTAATTTCATTCATTTGTTCACACTGAAAATCCAACATACTCAATAGTTGTCTAAATCTTTTAATTTTTTTATTATTAATATTATGTTTTAATCTTGTGGAGTCAGTTTGTCTATATATTATTTTTCTTGATTTTAGTTTACCCATTCATATATATCATTGAACATGTGTCTGTATGGTATATTATTAATATTTATATAATAAATGAGTACAGAAACAATGATTTATATGAATATTTTGGTAAAGTATTTATTTGTTATTATTTCATTTATTTTTTTCTTTGAGGCATAATGGTTTCATAGCATTATCTATTATATATATATATATGATATATCTATATTTATCTATATATATATATATATATATAATATATATATATATATTTTATTATTATATTACATTACCTTTATAGATGGTTTCATAGCATCATCTTTATTTATACTTTTTTTTATTTTTAATATTATTATATATTCATATCTGTTAATCGAAGTAAATGTAAATCACAAAGTTTGGTTATTATATATATTATGCTCTGTCCTGCTTGCGCTTTTTATATATGCATGTATATATCTAAATACACACCCATGCTAATGTGATTTAAAACGGATATTATAGAATTTGTAGTCTGATTAAAGTATATATATATATTACTTGGTTTTATATATAATTTTTGGTTAAATTATCTAATTTTTACATTTTTGTTGTTGATTTTTTTATTTCAGCTATTGAGGGAGAGTTTTGCTGATTATTTTTGTGGTACCTTCAAAGGGTTAGTACAGTGATACAGTTGTTAGAGCAAAATTGGCATGATATGTTAATATATTTATATTATCATTAAAGCTACAGTATATACAGAGAGATTCCTTAACTTTTTCATTCTTACTATTATTTATTTGCAGTTTGCTTTTCGGGAGCGTGGTAAAGTCATGCATTACTTAATGTTGTTGAACAATAATTCTGGTCTGTATTTTCTTTACCGAAAGTTTTAAACCCCATTTTATCAAATTTTAAGACAAACTACTCTCTGGGATTGAGAAACTCTTCATATATTTCATTTTAATGAAGACAAAATACGATGGAGAAACATACTCGCAACTAGTAACTTTTTACTGAATGCATAATCTTTGACAATCCATATGAAAGAAGAATTTCATCATTTACAACAACAAGGCTCTGTCTGACCTTATTCACTGACACAGTTTTCAAGTCATTTTTTTAAGTTAAGAATTGACCTTTCTCTGATTTGTATGTCAGAAAAATTCCTTAAATATATTGTAAGGAAAATCTTAGTTATAGTAATAAAGTTATTTCTTTGATAAATTAAAAGGCATCTTTGGACTGAGAATATATATATATATATATATATATATAATATATATATATAATATAATATCTATATTATATATAATATATTACTATATTATTACGATATATAAATATATATATATATATACTTACTATAAGTAATATAATAATATTATATATTATTATAATAGTATATATTAATATCATTACTAATTAATTCATTTAGCATCCCTAATTTATATTATATTATATATATATATATTATATAATATATATTATACTATATGAAAAATAAGTTATATAATATATCATATATATATATATACTATATAATACATATACGTATAGTATATATATTATTATTATTTAGAAATGGACCGAATATCTATTTTCCAATATTCGCGAATACGAATGTGACAGAAACAGTAGGAAGGAAGAGAGTAGGGAATGCAATGACGTAGGGTATGCTATCATACCTCTCAAGCATCTGTTGTGTTTCGGTTAAGAACAAAAGACGAGATCAGAGAGGAACAAAGATGTACGTAAAGTTCGGCAAAGTGAAACAGATTCAGACCAAAAACGAAGCAACCAACCCACCAGAGCACAACCATACGACGTCTCCACGGCCAGACCCACCAAACTTAACAATGACAGAAGAGAACTGTAAATCAGAAACAGGCACGTAATTCTTGTGACGTCACTACGCCCCACCAACCGGCGCGACCCGCCCTTCAACTCCCAAGTGGTGAAGGGGGGAAAGGGGGAAGGAGTAGATGAGGGGTGAGGGGCTATCTTTTGTAAACCGCCCCTCTTGGCTCCTCCGAGGTTAGCTGTATAGATGCCATTTGGAAATTTCTTTTTACACTTAGGAATGAATAGTCGTTGCATCTGTACATGTGTTGTATGGCCTGTAGTGAATAATGGATGACAGATATCCCATTGTAGAAACAATGGGGAGATGACGCCGCCGACAACGTGAGAGAACCACTTCGCCGATCAACCGAGAATACAATAATGTACCCTGGCTACCCGATATACTCAAGATAATTACAATAGATAAATAAAAATCAAAATAGATAACAATATATATATATATATTATATCATATATATATATTATACTACTACTATATAATATATATTTTATAATATATATATTAGTATAGTATATACTATATATTCTAAGTAAATCAATATTCTATACGAAAATATGTATACAAATATAGTGCATACAGTTTAGATTATACATAGACAACTATATATATAACTATATGATTATATATATTATACTTATATATTAGTATATACTATATATATATATAACTATATTATAATATATATAAACATTAAAATACATAATATTGTAAATCTCACCTTAACTATCTCATTATTATTATAATGGAAACCAACTCTCAACACTTGTTTGCTTTAAAATATTATGTGAATTTTTTTTCCGATTCACAGCGATTCTTAATTAAAATTTGACATAAAAAAATATACCAATAGAATTAAATAGACTAAATTGCCTTATCAAGAAATTATTTAATCAGAAAAGAATTTTTTTTCTTCTCTGTGACCTCAACTCTCTCGTTCCTCCATCTTATGCTTGGGAGTAAAGGAGTGCCTCAGGAATACATTATACTAAACGTATATATATATACATATATATACTATACCATATATTACATAATATATATTAATATTTTATATTTAAACATATATATATATATATATAATATATATAATTATAGCTATATATATTAATTATTATTTCATGTGGGTGTGTGGTGTTGTGTGTGTGTGTGTGGTTTATGTATGGTGGATATTCAGTGGTTGAAGGTAGCACCAGCCTCCACTAATCACCTATACATTTATCCTAACCATAACTACCACCAAACATGCATAAGAAGCTCGGAACTAGACAAAATGAAAAAAAGGACAATCTATCAATTCATGGAGGAGAAAAATATCAATGCTTCGAAATGATGGGGATTTCGACAAGATTATGAAACTGTTCTCGTATTCTCCTAAAGGATGCTACATAGGACAGGGAAGAATCTTTATCTGGAGATCTTCAAAGCATGGTTTAAAAATCATCAAGAAAAGAATTGTAATATCCCTCTATATTTTCATTTTATATTGATTCTCGCATGAGTCATTTTCATTTCTTCATTAACAAAAGGCAGTTCTGTTGTAACTTTCAAAATGTTTGAAAATGTTTCATTGATGTTCGGTTGAAAATCTTTCCAAAGAAACATCACGTTTTTCGATATGTTAAGAGCAGGTGCTATCACTAATTATAGAGACTGCAAGTGTAGTACATAATGGAAGAGTGTGTGTTAATAAAGTTGAAATCATAAATAAACTTATAACAACTTTGCTTCTGACTGCAGACTTCAAAACTTCTGAGTTTTTTTTTAATTAAGAAGGTTGAATATCTTGATCCATTCAAGCTCCTCCAAAGCTTCATCAAATGCTATAAAAATTTATTTAGATCGTAACAATCCTTCGAAAGTCTCCACCAACCTTGTTTTGCCCATTCGTGTGAGTTTTGTCCATTTTGTTTCTGGGAAAATCTTTCCTACTTTTTTTCTATTAAAATAGTAGTCTGTCATGGCAATCTAAAATAGCACCTAGTTGCATTCGCTGTGCTATAAAGTTTCTTATGTGTTGTACTTGACATGGATGTGAACAGCAATGAGCATATAACAACGCTGGATATTTTCAACAGCTTAAACACCTCTTAAACATTTCTTCATTGATTCTGTTACATCATATCGTTGACCAATTAAAAGTCATTATTTATTTCAGCGTTTGTAGTATTCCCTCCCCTAGAGATTAGGAAATGAAGAGACAGCAAGAAACCACATGGACCTATCGAGTCTGTCCCAGTCAACTAAATATTTATCAAACACATTCTCATGAAACATACACAACCTACACCGCACCCTAATGCTTGTCAATATCCTAAACAAAGGCTAAATATAACATATACGCTAATTACTACCAAAAGCAAAAACTATAGCTAAGGTACACGCTAACTATACTACAATCTTTAATAAGTTTATTTTCATACCTGTGTTTAAAACATGTAGTTTTATTTTTTTTACACCACTCCGCTCAAGAATGGTAACCCCCTCCATTCGGACCAAAGCCCGCATGAAGAGGCCGAGCGAAAGGACCACTGAGGGTGAATTTCGGAAAAATCTTCCCCGCCTCCCATCACCTACAGCACCAGATGTGGCGAGTTTACACAAACTCCCATGATCCCTAAATATCCATTCCCCCTCGTATTTCACGACTGTGTCATCTACAAGGGAGAGCTGTCACTCACTTATATACATAGTTCTTACGACAAGGACGGGTAAAGTGCCGGGCGAGAGTCTTCGGAAAGCTCCAGCCCGAAGACAAACATGGAGCCTAGCCCCATCCACCTGCGGCACTGTTAAAGAACCGCCAGATCGCCGCATTGCCTTCCATCAAGCGCACTTCTAGCAGCTTAAAAGCTAGACCTTCAAATTGACCTCCCTTCCAAAATTTTATTAACGCCGGTGGATATATATACGTATATAGTACTATATATATTACTATATATATTTCCGTTTTTTTCCTTATATAGTGATTACATAGTGGTTAATGTAAAATATTTAATTTTATTAGTAGTATTTTAATTTTTTCTTTTATTCTTTAGTATCTTTAAAAAAAAAATCATTTCCTAAATTTTGCTCTTTCTTCTTTCTATAAGTCTTTCAATTTTTTATTATTATTATTTCACCTCGATAATAACATCTCCTCTTCCCTGTGTATTTTCAATGAACGTTATTTTACCTAATTCATAAGTAAAAAATTATGCTAAAAGATATAAATAAATATATATACAGTATATATTATCAAAAAGGTTTTTGACCCTAACATATTTTTTTGTAAACACTTACAAGTAAGTTTAACTTAGTACTATGTGTGTTATGTGTGTACGATGGCAACTCGAATGATGGTCTTCCTCAGGAACAATCCAATATTAGGTTCTTTCATTGGTCTCTCCTACTTCATTCACTCTTCCAACTTTTGTAACTTCAATTTAACTGCTATTTTAATTCTTACCTTCACTCTAATTATAAATAATGGAACACTCATCCTTCCGGACAAAGTCTACCTATTGACCTTTTTGATCATAAAGTAAATTTTTAATTTTTATACTTATATTAAATTAAAACTACAATATAAAAACCTATAAGTAATAAAATCATTAGGGAAATTATATTTTGAAGTTATAATTCAAAAAAAAAAGAGCGGGAGTTCCGGAGACCCTCCCCGGAGGGGGGAAATAGTCCTACCCTGTCGTTCCAGAAGGCCGAGAGACCCCAGACTTCCTACGCCATCTTTGCTGGTACCTTAGCGGTATTACCTTAGTAAAAGAAATAATTAAAACTGACGAAAGTCGTAAACATAACAGGGTCCTATATATTTGAATTCATCAAATCCCTATCACATAGAAAAGTCTATTTATGTCCATAACAGATACCCTGTACTATTTTTTTGGGGCTAACGATTACCGTTCAAAAGGCCCATAACTAGACTTTCTCCCATCCTTCCTCTATTTTTTTTTCATTCATTCATATTAATGCTGGTGTATTAGGAAACTTAATCTTGTAGCATATCAGTGATGCAGTGATGATTTTTTCTTAACTCTAGTAGGTTACATATGGGCTTCTTGCTACTCTTCACCGGAAGGTACATAAAAATATAGGTAACGTACTAACATACATTCTGACATAATGTTGGTACAAAGATGGGCTAAAGGTATTTGGTACCCACCTTAAGAGGACAGAACAGAGAACGAACTACTAGTTGCTTCTAATAATAATCCGTAATAAAAGTTCCATTAACTCAATGATACCTTCTTCCCTGAGGATCGAATCATCTTCAGATATAAAAGATTGTTATTATTTTATTCTCTCAAGAGAAGAGGAATTCCCTAGCTCTTGCTTTTCACCTCTCATTTCTCCCCTTTCATCTCTTTCTCCTCCCTTCTTACCATCTCTTAATAAATTTATCTCTTAACTTTATTTTAAAAACTTTTCTACAAACAGTAGTTTCATAAGGTTTTAAAGTTCGGAGGTGGCGCTACATATAGGAGGAGTCTACTTTATTCTTAAAACACGACTCACCACCAATTCTCAATTCTTTTATTATCTAAACAAGACTCACCATTATTTGTCGTTACTTTTTTCTCATTCTAGAATTAAGACCATCTACAATTTCTCAAGTTACTTTATTCTCAAAACAAGACTCACTACTATTTCTCAAGTTATTTTATTCTCAAAACAACAAAATCACCTAAGTTCTCAATTCTTCATTCTCAAAAAAAAATCGCAACGTATTTCTCAATACTTTATTCTCATCAAATTTAGATAACAGTAAACGTTATACTTTATTTTATTTTAAAAAAGCAGAAAACTTTTTCTCAACTTACATACTATTTCCCTCAAACAAGCACTCACCACTATTCTCAATTACTTATTCTCAAACAAGACCCCCCAAACTAAACTCTCCAGGCTACTTTTTTCTCAAAGCAGAGTCTTCACCCCTATTATCTCAATGTTGCTTGTTCTCAAAGAACGGCAACCACTCATTATCTTTAAATAACAAATTAATCTCAAAACAAGACCTCCTACTTTGCTCAGGTAAAATTACTTCTTCAAACAAGACTCACCCACTACTTACCCAAGTTACAATTAATTTTCGGCTCATCTACCTCACGGTTCAATTCTCCTCGGCTGTCCATTCCCATCTTCTTTTTCGGCATTCTATCAGCCTGCATCCTTTCCAGATGTCACCCACCATCTCAGTCTTCCCACAGCCATCTTCAGTATTATAATCTTCTTCACCCCTACAGTTTCTCTGGTTACTTCGTTTCTTATTCTGCTGACAGGTTTCTAGGCTTCTTCCAGTCATTGTATTCTCAGCAGCCCTCATTTTTCTGCCCCCTTTGAATATATACTCTCCTCCCCTCCCCTCGTTAGTCGGTCCACGTTCAAGCTCCATTACAGCAGCAGTCGGAGTCATGCTATTACTTTCGAAGATTACCTTTTTAACCTTCATTCCAACATTTCCGTCCCTTCATCACGTGGGTACAGTCTTTCATAGCCTTGTCCATATATTTTCCATTCTTCTAGTGATCTCTCCTCCACATCTCCCTCCCTGTTAAAATACCACACCCTAAAAGGACGCTGGAATTCCACACGTCCTTGCCACCTATCCTCTCCCCCACCATCATCCTTCATGCCTTTCATAAGTTGAATAAAATTTACCATTTAATATCTCTCTGTCTTCTGTAACATTCCATCTGTCATCCCTGCCTCTTCCAACTCCTCCGCAAACCAAACCTCACCAATCCTCCCGTATCTTCTCACTCCTCCTGCACTCCAACATTAGCCAGGTCGTCCGCATAAGCATTATATCTCCATCAAAAACTCCTAGTTTCTCCTTAGTTTGACTTATTTACCACGTTTAAGACAGCGTATTGAAACAAGTTAGGCGCATAATCATCACTCCCTCTGTTTGAACTCGCTGTTCTTACTTCCAAAACCATTATATCGTTGTTCACACGTCCGTTTCTGATGTTACAACTACATTTTTCGTACATACTCATTATTGCTTTCTTCAGCAATAATGAGTATATAAAATATATATCATCGAAACTATTATATTATATAAAAAATATAACAAAGATATTTACTACTAATATTATCATATATATTATAATATTCACATTATAGCATATATAATATACCTATAATCTATATATCTATAGTAATGATATATATATATATATATCACTATATATATATATATATATTAGGGGTGCTATCCGGAAACTGAAATTTCCAGTTCGCCGGATACCGCGAATTGCCGGCAAGTCACAAAAAAAACCTCGCGTGGAACCGGAATATTCTTGTGAACTTTCCTTAACTATATAAATATGCTAAAAAAAAATATATTTTATATAACTTTCAACATAAAATCTTAAATTTAGCTACAACGCCACTTCATGAACATATGGAAATCATCATTGACGAGAATAATCTGAAGTCCAAAAATTTAATAGGCAAATTTAGAAGTTTAGTATTTTCTAGAACAGGGAAACCACAAAAGAACAATTGATCCAAGCCTCGAAATAAGTGAGTTTTGAGGCGAGTTTCTCCCCCAAAAATGATTTGGTATATCAATGACCACAAATCACAGAAATAACTGAATTTTATCTCCAATGACAGTCAACCCGCCGCCATTAACAGTCACAGAAGAGAAGGCAGATTTCATCACCAAACAAACTTATTTGCCATCTTATGCAACCATAGACTGCCATCCTGACTTATTTCCTAGGAATGGCCAAACACGATCATTTGCTAGGGAACAATACCGTTTTCGGACATACTTATCCGATACAGGAAATTGAGCTTCACGCATCGTATTTCGAGAAGTTTAGAGGCTGATTCATCACTTATTAATTCTAACTAACGAACGACTATATAACAGAGCCGAGAGCGTAATATATCAATTTCACACAAGACTATTCAATTTCAACTTCCTGTTAACTGACCAACATACTGCCATCAC
>JABUQX010074450.1:20000-30936 GCA_015478945.1 Trachelipus rathkii | reverse complement strand
TTATCTTTCAATCCAATAAGATAAGAAGTTATACAAGAATATATTACGCACGTACGAATGAATCATATGCAGTTCAAAAGGTATATTTCTCGTTCGACAACACAACAACAACAACAACACAACACAAACAACAAACAACAACAAACAATAACATAGTACAAAGATAAGTTCTTTGGATACATAACTAATGAATATATGCTAACGTAACATTGTTTTCACATTAATAAGGCCTAACATAGCATTATCAGAGCTAAGAAAATACATGTACAACGAGAATCTAACAAACTTAAGCACGGAATAAACTGTTAACTTAACAAAGTTCACACTTAACACCTGTAAAGCAACTGACATTGCATACAAAAAACGTAACTATTCGTACTTTTTACAAACATATCTCCAACATATTAACGTTATTTTTACATTGACAACAGTATTTTAGCAGCATTTATCATAACCTTTGTTTAATTACAATAGCAGAGCAGTGAAGTATGCTAACAATTAACAAAACTTCGCAATTAACAACAGTAAAGTACATACACTTCGTCCAAACGTAACCTTTCACCCTTTTTCAAAAACATATCTCTGAATATCAATGTTAATTTTTAGCATTAAATCGTAATATTTAACAAAAGTTTAGCATAAAACCTGCTAATCATCATACTGACAAAGACTATAATGCTGACGTAACAAAAGATTTTACATTAACACAGTAGCATTTAGCAAAAAATTCATCATAACCTCGTCTAAATATCATAATTTCCAACGAATAATTGCAAACATAACAAGTTTTAACCAAACAATAACAAAAATAACCAAATTTTACTCAACTAACATAACATAAAAATAAGTTCTTGAATAAAATATTACAGTAAAACGTAATAATTTACTGATTTAAAGCAGTAAATCAGTAAATCAGTAAATCAAACACAATCCATCCCGTCTCACCCGCCTGTGATCTATTGAGCTATTGATTTCAGTCATATTTCAAGTATCATTTTGGACAAACATAACATAAAAATGTTCTTTATATACTAACCTACAAATATATGCTTAACCGACAAAGTTTTAGCATCAATAAAGCTAACAAATCATAACCGCGACTAGGAATATAATGTACAATGCAAACCTAACATACCTAGCGTTATGAATAATCAGCTACATTCTGAAAATTCCACTACTGATCATGGTAAAACTAGCTAACAGATCATAACAATACTCGATATGTTCCACTTTTCGAGCATATTAGCAACAGGTAATCCTTATTATGCTTAACAAAAACCTTAATACATAGCGACGCTAATCTATCATAGATCAATCCTTGATCATATATGATATTAGCACTATCGTCCCATCAAAGTGTTCAATTCTGTATTAGCGTATATACATCATTTGACTGTTAGAATAAACTACGTTGACATTATGCAAAAGTCCTTAGGTGATCTGGAGAGAGAGAGCAGACCTAACATGTAGGTTACAGAAGAAGTATGAACCTAGGTCGAAGGTAGTTAGTACGAGCATTGAGAGAGAGAGAGTTAGTGATAAGCAAGCAGTAGATGAAGTCATTGCAGAAAGAGAATGATGACATTATGTGGTTAGTGTGAATCAGTGATTTTTCCACACAGATAGAGTAATGAATAAGTAATAACATAAGTACTTAACTTTACGAATAAACAGTTTTGATTAACCAAGAGTTCTAAAGCAACACATTACATTCTGAGAGAAAAACCGAAGGGGGATAGCGCCCGTTTGAGAGAGGGTATGAATCCGTGAGCGAGGGGAGGGATAACGCACAAGGGTGTAAGCTGGCTTTACCCTCGCAGGATTTCATACCTTATCAACGGAGAATACCCCGCTGGTTTCGTCTCAGAATGGGAGGAGAGGAGAAGTAGAGAGAGGTAGATGATGTTGCGCTTAGATAGACGATTATAGTTACATAATTGAAAATTATTTATTTTAGTAAGTTAAAGTACGTTATGTTATATTATATGACAATGTGTGAATAAACGACTGATTTGTCAGAAGAAATGATAGAGTTTTCTGTAAGACTATTTTCGTGAGTTTATACTAACGGTAATTGATGTTAGAACACGTGAACCTAGGTTATGTTTTTGTTGAATAATGTTAAGTGGGTTTGCCCTAGACTTTTGCTAATATCTACGTTTATTCAAGAGTTAAATGATGTTATAAAATTCTACAAAACGATTGTACAACTTTTGATGAGGTGGTATTCATAGTTGTGGGATATGGTGGGATCTTTGATAGATTGGTCGCTTGTTAAGGGATTTTTGTTAGATAATAAGGATTTACCTGTTGCTAATATGCGAGAAAAGTGGGACATATCGAGTATTGTATGATCTGTTAGCTAGTTTACCATGATCAGTAGGGAATTTTTCAAGGATTATGATTTTCATACGCTAGGTATTATTCAGGTGCATTTGTAATTATAGATGTACACTAGTCGCGGTTATGATTATTGTATATATAGCTTTATTGATGCTAAAACTTTGTCGGTAAGCATATATTTGTAGGTTAAGTAATATACAATATTGAAGATATGTTTAATGTTATTGTTTTTGCTCAAAATGATAATACTCTGGAATATGGACTATATGTAATTCTATACACTAGATTTTCTACTACGTCACCAGGCGGGTGGGAAGGAGTAGAGAAGAACTGAGCAGGATAGTGAGTGGTTTGATTTCCTGATTTAATGATTTTCTTTAGAAAATCATGTATAAATTATTACGTTTTACTGTGACATATATTTACTACAAAAGAACTTATCTTTATATGTTATGTGAGGAGATAAAATATTTGTAGTTCTTTGTATATGTTTGTATTAAACTTGTTATTTTATGCGATATTCGCTGGGAATTATGATATTTAGACGAGTTATGATGAATTTTTTTTTTGCTAAATGTTACGAAGTTGATGTAAAAACATTTGTTACGTTAGGATTATATTCTTTGTCAGTAATGATTATTAGACAGGTTTATGCTTATGTTAACTTTTTGTTAAATATTACGAATGTAATTTGTTACACATAATATTAAACATTGATGATGTCAGAGAGATATGTTTGAACAGGGTGATAGGTTCGTTTTGGACGAAGTGTACTTTGTACTTTCTCTAAGCTGGGGTGTGTTACACGTTGGGCGATAAAAGTATGTGTTTATATGATTAGCACTACTTTCACTGTCTGTATGCAAATTAACGAAGAGTTATGATAAATTCTTTGCTAAATATTACTGTGTCAATGTAAAATTAACGTTAATGTTAGAGATATGTTTGGTAAAAGTACGAATAGGTTACGTTTTTGTTATGCTATGTCAGTTGCTTTACAGGTGTTAAGTGTGGAACTTTGTTTATGTTAACAGTTTTATTCGTGCTTTAGTTGTGTTAGATTCGTCGTTGTAACATTATTTTCTTAGTCTGATAATCTATGTTAGCTTTATTAATGTGAAAACAATGTTACGTATTACATATATTTCGATTAGTTTAGTATCCAAAAACTTATCTTGGTACTATGTTATTGTGTTTGTTGTTGTTGTTGTTGTCGAAAGAGAAAATATGCACTTTTGAACTGATATGATTCATTCGTACGTCGTATTTCTTGTTTCTATTATCTTCTGATTGATTGAAAGAAAGGTGCTCATTTCACTTTAAGCGGCTCGTTTAATTCACACTATTCGCTCTGCACATAGTGTATAGTGTTTCGCTGTGTTTGATACGAGCAGACATCTCATGCATCTCTACGGCTTGTTGTTGATATCGTTCAGGAGTTTTCGTTATTATCCTCCGAACGGACTGTGATATATTATAGTTCTAATATCGTACCGAATGGCGACTGCTACAACACGCTCTACTTGCTCTATTGCCTGCTCGGAGTGTTAGTGAGGGGTCAATCTATAATATAGAGTGTATATTTGGTTTTTAGAGTTGCACTTTTATGCAATATGTTTAAAGCTGTCACAATACTTTATTAATATGTTTATTGAGTCGGTAATTTTTCTGAAGGAGGCGGAGTTACTATAAAAGATAGTTATTAAGTCTAAAAAACTTCTACTTAATTTATTCGTATTTCATATCGTTAAGGTATTTATGAATGGTTAGGATATGGTTAATTTGACACTTTGGTGTGATATGGTGGTAATAAACTTAGCTATTCTTCTCTCTCCAAGATGTAAGATCACACGTTTATGAATAAATGTTAGAGATATGCTTGGAGAACGCTAATGAACAAAACTAGGTCTACGTTTTGTAATGTAAGTGTGAAGGTTTTATTATTTAGCATGATCGAATTAAAAGTGTTTAAGTGAATTTTATAGTTAATAATGATTTAACAAGTTTATTAAATTAACGTGTCGGCGACTGTATTAGATTACTTTGTCGTTAGGTTTTGTCTTTTTGCATTATTATCTTCGTTCATTTATGCTATGTTAGTTTTTATTGATGTGGAACTTGGTTACGTTAAGCATCTTTGGCGCTGCCTGTTATGATAAATTAGGCCACTGTTGTGAGGAAACTTTTAGTTAAATCTGTTACTGTGTTAGTGTAAGATTTTCGTACCAGTCCCGTTAATATGATGTATAGTGAATCGTACTTATTCGCTGTTGTAAAACGTTTATTTAAAGAATATATGTTACGCTTTTTTTTAGCAATAGCCTATTGTTTAGCTGCTATATAACTGAGATGTTATTGAAGTTAGGTGGAGAACTTTGTTTAATGTTAACAGTTTATTTTACTGTTGTAGTAAGTTGGTGATATAAGTTATGGTATCTTTGGGCATTTAAACTATTTCTCTAATTCATGATTGAATGCTCAAGTTTTAGCTCATTATTGGTGTGGAAACTTTATAGTGTCAATTGACATAACTTTACAGCATAGGTATGTATGATAAAAATTCAACCAAAATGATAATGTCGCAAAATATAAATTTTATGCATAAATGAAAAATATATATGAGAGTGTTAGTGATAAAGATTAAACGTATAAAAATATAGACTAGAAGTGTTTAATGCTTGAAAAATGAGTAGATGTAAGCGATATACGGAGTTTTGCAACTGAACCATAATGTTATATGGTTTGCTTTTTTACTGTGTGATTTGTTAAGTGTTGAACTTTGTTAACGTTGACTGTGCTTTTCTGTTTATTTGATAGTATTTTATATATTTGTTTGTCTTTGCAGACATGCTTTATTTTTCTTGTTCAGTTTGCATGGGATGACATATGATTTGTATAAGATGCTTTTTATTTTTCTTTTATTATCTAATGTTGGATTACACGTTAATTTATGTTAGTCGAGTTATCGGCTATTGCCTTGCTGTATGCTATGTAAAAGGGATTCACACGGACGCGAAATGTTGGGGTGAGAATTTTTTGCGTATTTATGAGTGTTAGTGTAAGATTATCAGCTTAATATGGCATTAAGTTATCGCCTTCGAAAAAGTAAAGATAGTTACGTTTCTC
This sequence comes from Trachelipus rathkii, assembly GCA_015478945.1. Lineage (NCBI taxonomy): Eukaryota > Metazoa > Arthropoda > Malacostraca > Isopoda > Trachelipodidae > Trachelipus > Trachelipus rathkii. Next base: position 25,467 of record JABUQX010074450.1, on the reverse strand, counting down.
GCCACTACGCTATGTGCTTTAGCTTTCGCCTGTGTACTTGGTGTTCCAGGTTGATGGGAAAAATATTGCTTAACGTCTCTACCAGTTGTATTCCTTGTTTATAGGTAGTAATGTGAGCTTTTTTAAAAGGTGTTGTGTCGTTTGTGGTGTTAATACTCATAGTTCAATCGTCGGGCTGAGTAGGTACTTTTTATCTAAATTGTAGAGAAACTTTGTTTACGTCAATACCATATATATGTACTAGAATCATATTTTCGAAACTCATAAGAACTTGATTTTATTGTTTATGTTTTTATTGGCGAACATGAATACAATCGAAAATGTGCAACCTTAATCAATAGATACAGACTGGTCTATGTTTCGGGCGGTGCGTCCAGGATAGCGGGGCTAGGCGATGCTTAGTGACTCTCGATTTCGTTGATCTCATTATATTCTTTTTTTAGCTCTCTTACAGGCTAAATTTATTTTTTTTTTCTGATTATTATTATTTTTTTATATATATTTTTTCTTTTTTCTATTTTTTTTTTTTTTTTTTGTGTTTTTTTTTTTCTTTTACTGCTATTAGGGTAGTAAAACAAACTGTTAATATTTTGTATTGCTTATATCACATAACTCTTTATAAAAAAAGATAATTTTAATATAATATATTTATTTATCTTAGGGTTTATATTTTTATTGGTGTTTGATGGTTTTCTTGAAATCATTTATTTCTCTGATATATAATTTATCACTAGACCCATATTAATATACACAGGGACCAATAAACAATGCTTATTCGCATGAAAAATTCATAAATTACAAAAGATATAGTTTATTTTTATTTAATAATTCTCAGACTGCTAGCATCGTCTAGCTCACGTGAGCTCAGTCATTCAGGTTGCATGCTGATCATAGCATTCTCCCTCTACTTCGGGCACTCTCTCGCATCTATCCCTCAATTTTACTCCATAACTCATTTACCTCATTCCCCTTCTCTATTCTTTCTTCACTCTCATGTTTTTGCAGCTCGTGCTTCTTATTTTTTTTTCTTCAGTTCAGAGACCCCCTATATTGGGAGGGTATCCTAGACACTACACGGTCTTTATAATCTAATATTCCGAGAATCTAGGGCTCGTGAATAACCTCTATTATAAACACACCAATATTTGTATTTAGTTATATTATATATCAGACTGTTTTATTAACTTCGGCACTTATAGCACCGGCTCCAGCATAGGTGCCTAATAACTAGTAATTCATGTAATCCTTCACTATATTCTTCTTCCTTCCTATCCCCTTTATTCCTCTCACTCATACTTTCCTTTCTTTCTTCATTCTTCCTTCTATAACTGTTTTTTTAGCACTCTGTACATTTTCTTCTTTCTTATTTTTTTTTTCAAGGGGGAGACACCTCCGGTGGGTATCCTGACTCCTCGAATACCGGTGATAATCGTAAACTTCCGAGACTTATATCGAACTCCGTCTCGTGAGATTCGACTCCGCTTATCACGACTTACTCACGTTCTCCGAATCCGTAAACTCCAACTCCGACTTACCGTCTTACCGATCACACCAGACTCCGTCTTCCATTCAACCTTTCTCCGAGTTTATTTCTGATCTTTTACGATATCATTTTTTAATTTTTAGAGGGGCAAGCATCCCTACCTTTCCAGTGGGAGGATGCAGAGTGAACGTAATCTCGTCTCCGACGAGATTGCGTCATCATATAACTCACATTCAATTTCAAATATTCACGATTCGCTTAAGCCTAATAGGATCTTTTGCAGTGTAATTCGAAATTTGAACTGGCGTTAAGGAGGGGCATGACACCCGCCTTAAGGTGGTTGCCCTACGGTCACCTCAAAATACTACGCGAAGGGGATCAGTTATCTCTCTATATAGATAGAACATATACCTAAGTTTGAAAGCGATACGTTAACTCTAACCCTTATAGATATATAATCGAACTCTGAACCGGAATGCGAAGAAGAAACTCGATGGAAAGCAAAGATGGAGTGCGGTAAAAAACGATCCTTTACAGGGATCGTTTTTCGACTCAGTTTCGATTTCCTTCGGGATCACTTCTTTCGACGTAATAATAATAATAATACATTGGGTGGTATGTGCACGCACGCGCGCGCGCGCCCGGTCGCTCTCTCTCTCATGCGCATCGAAACCTGGATCGATGATTAGCCGTTAGGCCTAACTCAATCTCGGGGTTTGGAAAGCCAAAAGGGCTTAAACGCGGTCGTAGCGGCTAGCTCTCGGGGTGACCCCCTCTCTAATACATCCTCAGACTTGAAATTAACACGGGATTCGTCCTTATCCATATTAAGATTATATCCAGTTTAAAGCAAATTCTCTTATACTTTTTTGAGACAAAAGTGTAGGTCCCAAACTGGTGAGTCACTACTTATATATATATATATATAGTTATATATTATATATTATATATATATATATTATATTATATGATAATTATATATATATATATATAATATATATCTATAATATATATATATATATATTTATTATATATATATATATAATATATATATATATTATATATATATAGGTATATATCCGAAAGCAACATGCATGTAACAAAAAAACTATAACAGCTACAAAAGAAAAATAATAAATTTTTTATTAATCAGGAGACAATTTTTATCAATGAAAAGTAAAATACATAACGTATTTTGAAAAATTTAAGTGTCTAAAAATGTTGGAAAATCTGTATGATAATGATCATTTTTTGAGAAGAACGAAGGAGCTCTAGCGCTCGGAGGGATATCGTCAAAGTTGCCAAAAGTCGATTTTTTTTAACTAAAAGATATCCCAAGGGTAAACCACAAAGTTGGACAGAGTCGGGGATTTTCGGCCTACGGGGGGACTTCGTCCCCCCTCTGTCCCTCCGTCGGCTCGAACCCCCTAAAAAGGAAATAAAAGAAAATAACATTTTCTCCAGAGCATAATAAAAAAAAAATATTTGGTACCCTTGCTCTCGGTCCCGGGGGGTTACCAGGGGGGGGGCTGAGGGGGCCTGCAGCCCCCCCCGAAATATCGACTGCAATTTTTTCAGCAGACAACCAACTAATATATATATATATATATATATATATATATATATATATATATATATATATATATATATATATATATAGTTATATATATATATATATGGTCCTATTCTGTTTTATGTCTTTATATATATATATATATATATATAAGATCATTTGAAGCTCTTATTCAGAAAAATCGAAAGCATAGACAAATAACCTGGACACTCAAATAAGAAAAATGTGAAGGAAATAGCTGTAACTCAACTTATAGTTACACAAATAATTGTAACTTATATGACACGTCTCTCACACTGTGGCACAACTGTACAAGTGTCTTTTGCATTATAGTGAAGAGCTCTTGATATCTGTACGTTATTACGAATTATCAACTAGCTGAAAATGACGAGAATTAATTCTCTAGAAGCCTCTTTCCTATATGATTCAAGTCAGAATTGGAGGTTGACCTAAGTAATTTTTTGTAAACAGAACCACATTTCTTATCAATCTTGTGTGTCTTCATAAATATACAGTATTATTTTTTAAGTAGTCCGATAGTTACAGAATGCTATCACTCACAGCTTTAGTGTCAACACCGCTTTAAGATACTTAATAGGTGAGAATAGGGACTCGAGACCTGATCAAGGTTACACTATGGAAAAGATATTGTGTCTCTCAGTCATTAGTGATGAAACACGGAGAATATTATTCACAAAATCAAGAACAGTTCGATTTTACACTTATCTTGTGTAAGGGTGGGCGATTGGATAAGTGTATAGGAGGTGGTGATACTCTTTTACTTTATAGAGAGCAATTTTATTATGGGATTATGTTCCGGTTTAATGATATCTCGGGAAAGCATTTGGTCAAATGCATATTTTTGGAGAAACTGGCTATCTCTGGTTTAATAATCGAAACTTTACGTTGATGACAGGATTATGATGGACGCCTACTTACGGAGATGGCGTAATTCCGAGTAGTGCAATCTGTTATTTGGAATGAGTATCCTAAAGCTCTTACACATTGTGTAGCACATTGTTTAATTCTATGTCTCTCAGACTCTATCTAAAGTTCAGGCCTTCGAAACGGATCTTAGGATACATCTCTGTAAATATGACACTTGTTTAAGATCAAGTTCCGAAGCCACAAACTTTTGGAAAAATAATAATAAAAGTTTTCTAAGTCCCAAATAAAATGAGGTGCAATACAGATATACGAAGACTAGATGAGTGGTGAACGGTAATGAAGCGTCGGTTTTCTTTTAAGATGACTCTTGGCACATATACTTGTGTACACTGCGAGAAACAAAAAGAATGTCTGCGCTACACTTACACACAGAACTACTTTCAGTTGTTAAATTCAATCAGTAATTTTGAATTTTATATATAACATTATACGTTTTATTTGAATTTCCTTCGAACATAACCTAGCACCTTTTTGTCAAAACAGTTTCAGAGTGTCCATTTGAGCTTGTCAAGTGCAATATAAACTCTAGTGAAGAAGACATTATTACTTCTAACTTCTCTGAAAAAAGTAGACAAATATGCAGTACACACGAGTTTAAGGCAAGCGGTCTCAGTTTAGTTGGAGTATTATTTTGGGACTCCTATTTTGGCCCCCACGCAAAGCTAAAATTTTGACATAAAATTCTTCATGTGGTTCAGAACATAATTTGATGGGGAAACCTCATGCAACTTGACAGACTAAAATTATTTGTATATTCTACATACAAACGTCATTTTTCGAGGTAGTTTTTTTTTTGTGTCTGTAAGTCATTGCTTTTGGCTTTTACAATAATTTTTTCCAGAATATAAAGTGCTCTTTTTTACATTTGTGTGTATCGATAATCAACTCTATCTAAACTAAACAATTTTTTTTTTGAATACTGACTTCAAACCTTGAAATATACATACACTGGGTTAACCGTGCATCCCCAACAGACTTGTAAGAACTCAGTTCTTTTGATTTTGAAAAATTGGCTCAGCATGTTGACATTGTAAGTGACTAAACTGCATAACTCTCTTACTCTTTTTTTTTTTTCTTTATACATTGCTCGAAGCTACAATATTTTTTCAAAACTGGAAAATTACTACTTCTACAATTTTTGGGTATAGACTCATCTATTATAATTTCAAGTTTGAAGTTTGTTTCGAAAAATTGTAGCAGTTGATACGAAAAAATGTCAAAAAATTAGGTTCGGGAAAAAATGAAAAAGCCGAAACAATGATTACAAACAACAGAAAAACACCGAAAATGACGTTTTAGAGGTAAAAAGAACGGTTTGCTTTTTTTTCCATCAAATTGTCTGAAATTAAGAAAAGCATATTGAAAAAAAACATCCTCTTTTATAAAGACGAACTTCCAGAAAGGAGAGTGGTGTGTCTCTGGCAGCGTAAATGGCTGTAGAAATGAAAAACCAAAAATTGCGA
>JABUQX010074450.1:0-17500 GCA_015478945.1 Trachelipus rathkii | reverse complement strand
GTTACTCAACATAATCTAGGAAAACTACAAGAGTGGCCCAACAACAACAATAAAAGTTTAAGTTTAATAATAAGAAAACATGATAAAATACAACACTTGGCATGTAAACTCAATTTTAAACATGGGTGAATCAGAATTGGTTCCAAATAAAACAAAAAATAGCCGATAGTTAAAAATTGTATTAACATTCCTTTGTGCTATTGAAGCTCTTACATATGATAGCAGTGACGAAGAGAAACGAGGTGGGGGGGATAGGGTGGCCTTTTTTGGTGTACTGCAGCTGCAGTGAACGCGATTATTTGAATGATCTAAATCCTTTTTTTTCACAAGAAGCTATCCACTTATTGATGGAAAATAGGTGGTAAAATCTTTTTTGTAACGGGCTTTTACTGAAACAAGAATAGAACAGACGCGAAGTAACAAAAATGAACCTGGAAAAGTTAGAATATCTGAAGTTGGGCCAGCCTTCAGATTAGGGGACACCTGTATCCAAAATATTACGATAGCTGCAAAAAAATTAATACATTTTTAAATTCAGCGAACATTTTGATGCCGGAAAAAAATATTTTAATAACTATTAATTAATCTTAAATATTATTATTTATTAGTTAAAGTAACATATTACGCCTGGCATTTTGCTTTGCGTACTGCTCCTGGCAGCGAAACATTAATAAAAAATTATATTACAAAAAAAACAAACTTACTTTTAACTTGTCAAATTATATCCCACGTGTCGCAACTATGTTACATATCTGTTGTATGAAATCAACAAATCTGTTGCATGTTTTGTGCTATTTTTCCAGATATACGAACACAAATGTGAATGAAAAACATAGTTTTATTCCTGTTTTCGGTAGTTTCTTCTATTATATAGTATTATATATATATATAATATATATATATATATATATATATATATTATATAATATATAGGTATATTAATATATAATATAATATAGTATGTATATATATATACTATATTATTAGGTTTATTCTACAGTTTGATTTGTTAGGGCTAAGTTAAGTTAGTTTAGGTTAGGTTAGGTAAGATTTGGTTAGGTTAGGTTACGTTATGTTAAGTTTGGTTAACTTATTTTAAGTTAGGTTTCTTTAATCACTTTTCTTCAGTTGTATTTGTGTGTGCTTCCTGTTTCAGAATTTATAAACTTAACGATTGATTAACCTGTTTTAGTGAATAATCTTCTTCTTTAAACAATTATAGCCTTCCACTCATTTCCGTTATAATTGTTGTTTTTGGCTTTATGCATGTCTTTATTACTTTCATTATCATTTCACTACTCCTGCTCATTACTGGTACTAAAAAACATTTACCTGATCCTCTTTCTATACCTCCTATGACCCATCGACTTTTCACCATTCGTCGTACTCTTTTAAATATTTTCGTTTACCAAAAACTGATTCGTCAATTTCAACTACCTTATCTTCACCTCCTTATTTTTCTTTGTTATTCATTACAGCTATCTCACATATCTCTCTACAAAAGTTAAACCAGTCTGATATTGTTGCACTACCTAAATCGAGGATTCTTTTACTTTGGCTTGATGTTAGATCATTCACATAACAATAAATTATTTGAAGCACTACTTTAATGGGTAGACGGGAAGCAGATAAAAACGAATTCTTTGAAACAGCCGAATATTTTCTCCGACAATTTTTTTTTAGCACATCTGAAAAAAAAATTCTCTTAATTTGTATATTGAACATTGACATTTGCAGTCTGCACATTTCTTTTCACTCATTAAAAAAAACAAATTTTGAACAAAACCTAAGAGCTCGTCCTCATTACTAATTAAAGCAAATAAATCCTTCAGCAACTTTACGCAGGAACTGGAGCATTAGAACTGCTTCAATATTTTAGCAAAATAGTAAAAAGAATGTATGTACAAACTATATATATATATATATATATAGATATAATTTATATATTATATATATATATTCTAATATATATATATATAATAATTATTATATATATATATAATAGTGTGTGTATTATATATATATATATATATATATATTATATTAATTTAACGACCTTCATTTTTAATTTCTTCACTTCAGTAATGAAATGTTCGCTGATTTTCAAAATGTATTAATTTTTATGCAATTATGTAGTTTTTTTTTTTTTTTAGATAAAGGTGTTCCCTAATCTGAAGGCTGATCAGTTCAAGATTAAGGGTAGCCTGAAGTTGTAATATAATTATATTATATATATATATAATATATATATATATATATATATATTATATATATATTATAATTATATATAATATTATCATATATATATATATTATTATATATATATATATATAGATATATATATATATATTTATATATTATATATATATATATATATATATATATATATATATCTATATATATATTTATATATATATATATATTATATATTATAAATTATAATATATTATATATATATATATTTATATATATATTATATATATATATATATATAATATAATAATTATATATATATATATTATTATATATATATATATAATATATATAAGTATATTTATATATATATATATATAAAGTACATCTGAATACCTAAAAGTGTAAGAGGTAAGCATAATAGCACGTGATCGATGCTGGTTCACAAATTGCAATTCGGAAACTTATCTAATGATATTAAATTCAAAAGTTAACTTGTCACGGGCTAATATAGCTCATTAAAGTAGTAATTGTATATGTAGTCTCTGTTGAGGTGAATTTTTGTAACTTTCGACCAATTATCGTTTTTTTTTTTCTTCTTTACTTTCAAATCTTTGGGATGCTCATAGATTACTGTCCAGAGAAAATACTAGCTTTAACTGCTTTGGAACAATTGTCAAGTTTAAGATTAAAATGTTATATTTGCTATGTATTCTGGAGTTTTTGCTCTGTGTGTTGCAGTCATTTTCGTTTTTGCTATTTGGATTATGAGTTCTGTTCTTTGGGAATTTATGATTATCTGTATTAAAAACAAAGAATTGAACGTTCAGGAATGTGTTCAGCAGATGAGTGTTTATAGAGGATTTTTAGTGAATACCAGGGATTATTTATTGAAAACAGTGTTTTAAGTTATGAAATAGGATTGTGAAGGAACTTGGGCATGTCATGGAACTCAGCGACATGCTATGAGCTTAATCATCCGACGACAAATTGAGAAGAAGTGTTTTCTTTGTGACAGAGTAATTCAGAGATATCAGAGCTTCAAGAACGGCTAAACCAGATCTACTTTTTCTTACTCTTTCAAACTTTAGATACCAGATATGAGTGTGATCTTGAACATGCTCTTTTTGACATTGAAAAGGAAGAGTTCAAAATTGTTGATTTCACGAAACAAGCTGTGATAGCGAATGAAGGTCCTATGAGCTGCCTGAATTCATGCACAATCAGTTCAGACTAAGTATATCAGTGCCAAATAGTATCCTAATGCTGCCATCTATGCTTTCTAAAATCTGAATTAGTGGTGTACTTTCTAGAGAAGAGCTTTTCAAAGCAAAAATCAATTAAATGTGTGAATCTATGGTTGACCATATTTGTTTTAACTGAGTGAAATTGTCAAATACTGTTGATCTTGACATACGACATTAGTGATTTTTGCTGCATAAAAGAATTAATAACAAGAAAGATCAATTTTCAACTTTTGTCATTTTTTCATGGAATCTGAGTATATAATTAGACATACATCTTTACTTGACCTTTTCCAAATCAGTATAGTAAGTTAACACTTTCTGTCTTAAGATTTTTACGGAAATTATAAAAGATAAACTGTTTTTAAGGGTCGGAAATTTTACGACCTGCCCCGGACGCTCCAACCCTCGATACACACCTGTCGTCGTATATACTTGAAAAGGAAATTTCAAGGCCTCGTGCTATTAAATAATGCAGAAGTTTTAACATACTTGAAGGCATAAAAAAACTCAATATTGTTCATTTGCTTTCAAAGTAAGCTAAAAAAATTATACGTTGACAACAAAGGTTCCTTTTGATAAGGGCATTTGGAACCACGATTGGATAAACGAAAAAAATAACCGATTTTTACTGCAATTGATGCGATGAAATTTGGCATCAAGGAAGGCCAATGTAAAAATAAGTTGAAAATTTCAATCTTATTCTAATGAAAAGGAAACACTGTGACACTAATCCTCATCGTGTAATGAGTGTTACTGAGGAACATAATATCGCAAATTAGGTCAACCTGAAAGATGTTATCGGACTTGTTCTGTCAGCAGTGTTTCAAACGAAAGTTTTGTTTTTGTGGCGCAAGTAAAGTGCTGCATATAATAAATAGTTAAATACCGTAATAGATTTATGGGTACAAATAAAAAGAAATTCCAGTTCATAAATAGATGAACCTTGTGGAGAGCGATAGGTGGGATGCATCATGGGTTGAGCCCTCGTTCCTCACTGGGTAATGCGTTCAAACGCAGTAAAGGCCAGCCTCCATTCCGAAGCTTTCACTTCTTTTCGGTATTTATTTATAAAGTCTAATTAAAAATGTCTTTTGTTAACATAGTCTTAATTCTTCGTCATCAGCATATTTTATCTCAATTATCATTATCAATTTTCTGCAGATTAAGTGAGGAAATATTACACTAGAAACTGGAGAAGGATTATGTTTCTGCATTATATTTCAAGAACTCTAAATTTAAAGTACTAGAATTTTGTATGCCTGTCGATGTTCTCATATTAAAACATTTTTAAATCAATGTTTTGAAGATACTAACTATATATTAAAATTACGTAAACTATTAAGTTGAAACATAAGGAGCATAAATGATTTTAATATTAAATAACTCATTAAACTGGTCAACAACATTTTTCTGGCATAAGGTTTTCCAACAGTTTTAAGGTAATTATAGGGGCTGATTCCAAATCTGTCATCTGTTTTTGCCTATCAAATCAGGTTTTTGAGATATCACATATTGCAGTTTGAAAAAGATTTGGGAAATTATAGGCCAGTTAGCTTAACATCTCTGGTTGTAAAGGTTTTGGAAAAGTTAATGAAAGGTCATATAGAGAAATATTTAGAAGATAACAAGGTATTGTATGACTCCCAGCACGGTTTCAGAAGGGGTAGGTCATGTCAGACAAACCTTTTAGAATTTATGGAATACATTACTGACTGCATCGACCGAGGAGATCCAGTTGATATTGTATATTTAGACTTTAGTAAAGCTTTTGATAAGGTTCCCCACATAAGGCTGATGAAAAAGTTATTGCAATGTGGTATTGGTGGAGTGGTACATGGTTGGATTAAAGAGTGGTTGCGAAATAGAAAACAGTGTGTACAACTAAATGGGAATAAATCATCGAAGAGTGAAGAGGGTGTCCGCTGTGGGTTCAGTGCTGGGGGCCACTATTGTTCCTCATATATATAAATGATTTAGACAAGGGACTTAAATGCAAGGTTTCTAAGTTTGCAGATGATACTAAAGTGGCCACCTCAGTTAGGAATAGTGAAGGATGCATAAAGATTAAAAATGATCTTGATAAACTTCTTGGGTGGGCAGATAAGTGGCAAATGAATTTTAATAGTAAAAAGTGTAAGGTTTTTACTGTCTCTATATTCCTAATGTCCTAATGAAATAAACAGCAAATTTATAATCTTTTTTGAAGAGCAAATTTATAATCTTTTTTGAAGAGCTGAACAGATTTGCATACAAGAATAAGGTAAGATACAATATAGCTACAATAATAATGAAAAATACACTTAATGATCTGTAGCACAAAGTTGGGATAGTAAATGCATATAAATGTGAGTGAATGCTTATAACCATTTTAGAATTGACATGTAAGATTAAGAAAAATATGTACTAAAATATAAATTGACAATAGTGATGTTACATTTGCATAAACAACCTCTTTGACGATCTCCGATGTACAGCTTGTGGAATGTCTCTCATCAAGAACCAGCAGAAAATTTGACATCATGTTGGTGTCCCATCTGCCTTGGTAAAGTTCTTCCATAACTTTAATGTCTTGATGAAAGCGTTCACCTTGCTCTTCGCTCACGTGACCCAAGTTCTCTGGAAATTCGTCCAAGTGACTATGTAAGTAGTGAACATTGATGCTCATTCTACATCAAGTGCTTGGAAACTCAAGAATAGCTCCTCCACAATCTCTCGGTAGTTGTCCACTTTCCTGTTCCCAAGAAAATTCCGTACCACATCAGATAATGAATTTGAAGCTCTAGCCAATGCTGCAGGCATTGCTGTAACAAATTGTGGATCCCTGATGAGTTTTCTTATTTGAGGGCCATCAAATATTCCTGCCATTTTCTTCTCGGCACTGAGACTTGGAAAGATTGAAAAAATATAGCTGACGCAGTCTCTAGTGTGATCAAGAGCTTTAATGAATTGCTTCATTAACCCAAGTTTGATGTGCAGTGGGGGAAATACAATTTTATTCGCATCAACCAGAGGCTCATTTTTGATGTTCTTGTCACCAGGCATCAAACTGATTCTTGGAGGCCAGGTCTTTGTCACCTAGTGTTCTAATGTAGCCTTACTGTCTAATTAACACAGGAAACAAGGGTATTTGGTATAACCTCCTTGCTGTCCCAGAAAATTATTTTCAAATCCACACAAATTAACCATTCATGAAGATGGTATTGCAATCTATCCAGAATTTTCTTGATGTTGGCATACTCTTCTTTCATTTTTACAGTGTTCTATTGGGATTGAACCATATATATTTATGTTGTGCAGTAACACAAATTTCAAACTTCTTTTACTACTGTTAATGAAAAATCTCCATTCACTTGAATCATATGCGAGCAGTCCCATATTGAGAAAAATCCCTTCAACATCATTTCAATAAACAAGTTGACCGAATAGAAGTTCTTTCACAGTGTTGCTTCTTTGTTATGATAAAAGGAGACATTAGTGCCAGGTCTGAGTATTCTTTTCTCTTTCAGCCTGGAAGCCAACAATTCAGCAGACTGCTTTTTCAAATACAAATATTTCTCTTACCAGATCATTCAATTTAGGTTGACTAAACATAGCAATTGTATCAGAACCTGTAACAGATGGCGTACATTCTGTCTGAGCATCATCCTTATCATCTGTAGAAGAAGGTAAATTTATATTTTACACAGCAATCTTTGGTAGCTCAGTAAATACAGGCACAGGTATTTCCTAACAGTGTTCAACTGGTCATTTGGAAGAAGGGATATTTGGGTATTGTAAATGGTGTTTGTTTGTCTTATTGAAACCTTTTACATTGACAAGGAAGAAGTAGCAGTCATCCAAATGGTTTGTTTGTTCTCTCCAAACCATTGGCGAACCAAATCTCAACTTTCAACACACGTTTTGCACACTTTCTCAGGAGCCACACGTTTGTCTTGGTCTCCCAGTCCTACTTTAAAGTAGGCAAGATACACCCTCTTGACAAAGGTATTAATGTTGCGCCTTTGATCCTGCAAAGTGAAGCTCCCACAGATGTAGCAGAAGATATATGTCATTACGGCATCTCCTTCTTTCGGATGTTGTAGCCATAGTTAGATCACAACCTGTAAATGGAAAATATTACAAATTGTGATATGTACATAAAATGATTGTAATAATGTAATAAATTGTGAAAAGTACATAAAATGATACTAATAAACACACTATTATCCAAATACAACACTATCTTTTATGATTAAAGTAGTCACTGACTCACAACAACTTGCAACTTTGGTAAAATCCATGAAAATGGGGTTTGTCAATTGCATAGAAATGGGATGTATAGAGAAAATCTGCAATCAGATTTGGAATCAGCAGACTCAAATTAGTATAAAACAACTCTGAAAAAGTCTATGCCAGTAAAAAAAATTTTTTTGTAGCCCAGTGTTATGGGAATGGGAATAAATCCTCATGGGAAATAGTGAAGAGTGGTGTCCCACAGGGTTCAGTGCTGGGGCCACTATTGTTCCTCATATATATAAATGATTTAGACCAGGGACTTAAATGCAAGGTTTCTAAGTTTGCAGATGATACTAAAGTGGCCACCTCAGTTAGGAATAGTGAAGGATGCATAAAGATTAAAAATGATCTTGATAAACTTCTTGGGTGGGCAGATACAGTGGCAGAATTATGAATATTTAATTAAGTAAAATACTCAAATAAAAGTTTTACTACGATAATAAAATGGGGATTTGGCTCAGAGTTCTGTGGACCCATAGAAAACGATTTAGGATGTGATTCATAAGCAAGTAATTTGAAAGTATAGCTATCCAGTGTTTGCGAAGCAGAAATAAAGCTAATAAGAATGCTGGGCATAATACAATCGCCATGTTGTTTACAAGCAGCAGGAAAAGTAATAAGATAAACTGTATAATACGTACTGTTAGGCAGTAACTAGATAAGATAATTATAACGTGCTACAAGAGATTCTGGAGACCCCTTTATTAAAGAAAGACTTCTAGATCCATGCGATAGAGAGAGTCTGCAACATCTCAGAAGCAACCAAGGATGATTTCTGGCTATTGAGGACGTACAGAGCATAATGACGGCATGAGGCTGAAGGAATTAGGACCATAGTTTCTGTATCAACGATTTCTCACTGAGAGGGACATGATCAAAGTCTATAAAACTATTTACATCTTGATGACTAATACAGGATACCAATAACAATTTTTCATAGTATTAACATGTACACTGACCAAAGGGGCCATAATAAGAAAATTAAGAGGAAAAGCATCGCCATCTTTGACATATTGGAAATGGATCTGCCATAATGGCGAGGTTAGCTTAGAGTGTGACCTCAGATATGCAAATTAACGGAAAAGGGTTAGATTCGTTTATGGATGGGCTGGGTATCATATAATATATATTGATATGAAACGCCCAAATTGGCGGTTTTTTAGTTAAGATATAGTAGTTATTAATGTTAGATGGCATGTTTGACCATAACTTAGTTATTAATGCATGTGGATAAGGTTGTATCACTATATATAGTCAATATATATAATATTAATATATATATATTATATAATATATTATATATATATACTATATAATATATATATATATAATAATATATATACTATATATACATAATATTATATATACATATATATATAATAATATATATATTTATATATATATATATTAATATATATAATACTATATATATACTATTATATATATATCATATTATATATATATACATATATATATATATATATATATACTATACTATAGTATATATACTATATATATATATATTATTATATATATAAATACATATATTTATATATTTTTATAAAAAAATATATATATTATATCATATAATAATATATTATATTAATATTATAATATATATATTAGTATATTATAACTATATATATATATTATATTATATATATATATATAACTTATAATATTATATACTATATTAGTATTATAGCAGTTTCAAATCACCTTTCAAATCACCGAAAATTTTCTAAGTTCAAAAAAATTTCTAGTTCAGAAAAGTTAAGTTAAGTTAAGTTTTTTACAGAAAATTGTTTTAGTGGTAAGCTTTCTGGCATAATTCCAGAAGCTTGTTACTAAAGAATTTTCTTAAAAAACTTATCTTAACTTAACTTTTCTGAACTTAGAATTTTTTTGAACTTTAGAAAATTTTCGGTTGATTCGAAAGGTTGATTAAAAATGCAATTTCGCCATATAATAATATTATATAAATATTATATATTATATAAATACTATATATATATTAAACGTGTAATGTATATACTAATATTATATATATATATATATATATATCTATACTATCTATATAATATATATATATATATATATATATATATATACATAATGAGATAGAATTAGATAGGAATAGATATAATCACTATGTGTAAAATATTATATATATATATATATATTATATATATATATATATATATGTATATATATATATATTATATATATATATATATTATAATATATATATATATATATCTATTATATACATATTATATATATACTATATTTTGACTAAGCCATATTGGTGGATTTGATCTACAACCATTTGACAAGCCCTAGGGTGCTTTGTGGACTTGCATGAGCATGTTTTGGTTAGTGGGTTCACTGGGACAGTCTCGATAGGCCCAATGTGGCTTCTCTACTGTCATCTATATTCTTAAATGTCCTTATCAGTTAGATGTAAATATTTGTAGACTTGAATCATGTCCCCTCTAGAGAAATCGCCCTTTCTACAGAAAACATTCCTAACTCCTCCAGCCTCTCCCTATTAGCTTCTTACCCTCAAACCAGAAATCTCCTATGTTGCCTTATTGTTCACTCTCCTTCAGCACTATCTAAGTCTTTCATTTAAATAAGCGGGCCGAAAACGTCACAAAAGTTTGAACCCCACAACTTAACAGACAAAGGAAGTGAGATATGTATAAGATCCGTGCTCTTTGAAACAAACATTGCGATTTATATAATGCCCTGCATCTTATTAGCTTTATTTCAAGCTTCCAAACTGATTAGCTACTTCAAATTACTGCTTATAATCAACCTAAATCTTTTTCTTGGTCCAAGACTCAAGCCAATCCCCATTCATAATGTAGTTAAAACTTTTATTTTGAGAACCTTAGGGATGAAGAAAACCTTACATTTTTACTATTAAAATTCATTTTGCCAATCTTATCTGCCCACTCAAGAAGTTTATCAAGAATCCATTTTTTGGGAATCTTTACATTTCCTTCACTATTCCAATGACGGGTGGCCACTTTAGTATCTCTAGCAAACCTAGAAACCTCTTGCATTTCAAGACTCCCTGGTCTTAATCATTTATATATATATGAGGAACAATAGTGCCCCAGCAGACCTGAACCCTGTGGGACACCACTCTTCACTCATTTCCCAGATCAGAATTTATTTCCCATTAGCTTAACCACACCTGTTTTCAGTATTTGCAACCACTCTTTAATCCAACCATGCTACCACTCCACCTATACCACATTTGCAATAACTTCTTCATCAGCCTTATGTGGGGAAACTTATCAAAAGCTTTACTAAAGTATAAAATATACAATATCAACTGATCTCCTTGGTCAATGCAGTCAGTAATGTACGCGATCGGGCCGGGGTGACTTCGGACACGCTTAGGCATAAGTCTAGTCTCCTCGACTCTCCCCTAATGCACTTTTGGGAATTCTTTTTTTATTTGTAAATCACGGCCCTATAGACGGGCATAAGCACACAAAAAAATTAATGTAATTCTAATAATAACAGTTTTATTAAAGTTTGAATAACGCTGAGTCAGCCTGACCGGGCAGGGAAGCGGCACCACCATGAGGGTTAATACGGACCATCATGGGTTTAAATTCGTCTAAATTACGTATAAATTCAATTCTTATATATTTAATTTTTACTTAATATAAATAATTATCTATCATATTAAAATTCGGTAATAAGCAATAAAAATGTCAATAATGATAAATTAAAAATAAGAATAAAAAATAAGGTGGTCCGATTCACCCCCCTCCGCTCAAAAATTTTACTTTTTGGAATTCGTTTTTTTTATTAAAATTTCATTTTTTTTAAAAACTTTTTCACCTTAAATATAAGTAACTTCTTTATTATAATTTAAATTAACTTATACGTAATAAAAAACAGTCAATAATACGTAAAATTACGAAAAAACAATGGGTCCGAGTCACCCCTCCATCAATTTTTACGGCGGGGCTGTGAAATCGGACCAAGAATTAGGCCCCGTTGCTTTTTGCCACTATAATTGTTTGGATCAACATATACTTTGCCAGTTTTAAACGCTAAAATTACTCGAGTGTATCCATGAAAAAATAATTAAAAGTCGAATCCACAATTTTTCATTTATAACGAAGTTAAAAAACTCACATTTTTTCAAAAAGGAAATTCTATTGAAGGACATTTTGTTACCCTCAATTTCAACATCTTTTTGAAAAATATTAACAACTTATCTAGATTAAATGATCATAATAAAAACTTGTAGTACTACCCGCGTGGCTATAAATTGAACGAAATTCTTTTTTTTTTTTTTAATTATTATTTTATTTTAATTTAGAGATAGCTTATTAGCCGCCTAAAGAGGCGGGCCTGGTCACCCGCCCGACGCTATTCCATAAAATTCTAAAAGGTTTGTCTGACATGACCTACCCTTTCTGAAACCGTTGCCTGGGAGTCATACAATACCTTGTTATCTTCTAAACTATTTCTCTATATGACCTTTTCAGTAAACTTTCCAGAACCTTTACAACCAGAGATGTTAGGGCTAACTGGCCTATAATTACCCAAATCTTCCTTACTTCCTTTCTTATAATAGGCACAACAAATGCCGTTTTCCAGTCATCTGGTACTCACCAAATGTTTATAATCACTTAAAAATCAAATACAGAGCCTTTGCGAATGCTGGTATACCCTCTTTCAATTCTACCATATATACCATCAGGGCCCGCAGCTTTACTTGGATCAAATTTATGGCTCTAGGTAAGCGTTAATACTCTTTTACGTCAAATTCAAATTCTGTAAGTATTTGTGGTACATGCATACAAGAACTATTAGTCTCCAACTATTATCTAATCTTTCCTCCAGGGTGGATCTTAAATACAATAAGTTCAATATAGACATAGGGGCATATTTATAGACCTCGGCCGTCAAGAATTAGACGCGGAAATTGTTAAAGAAATTGAGACAGCAGGCCACAGTAAAGAAAAAGTTAGTCATAATGGGTGAATTTTTAATTTTCCGGGCATTCTTTGGATACCTTGTCTAATTTGGATCATAGTAGTTCTGGCAATTCATTAAATGCTATACTAGTAACTTTTTGACCCAGATGTCAAGAACCCACACAAGATTACGATGCACTACTAACCTTAATATTAACTAATGATGAAAGTATGGTGGATGAAGTTAGAGTTTGAGGAGAATTTAGGACTTAGCTGACCATAATATAATTAGCATTTAATCATGAATGTGATATCATGGGCCAAATTACAAGTTAATTAAGGAAAAGATCTTAGATTTTTCCGAAATGCGCGATTTTACCCAAATTCGAAGGACGATGCTTAGTACACTACTGGGATAGAGAGTTTAAAAGACAAAACTGTTTTTATCATTGTGGGAAACATTTAAGCAAATTTTTAAATAGAATATTCAGTCAGTATGTTTGAAAGATAACCCATTAGGGTGGCAAAGAGAAACCTGTTTGGTGGATAGAGAGATAAGAGAGAAATTAATGAAAAGCGTAGATGTTTTTAAAAAAATATTCAAGGGTAGTTAATAGGGAAGATGATTTAGAAACATCTTAAAGCGAAAAATCAGAAATGAACTTAACCAATCAATAAGAAAGCAGAGAGAGCAGAAACAACATTTTAGCAAGGAATAGTTAATAAGATTCTGAAGAAGTTTTTTAAGCTTTTACTAAATTAAAAGTAAGGAAATAGGACATGGGTCAATTAAAATTTGATGAAAATTTAGTGAGTTCAGATAAGCAGTTGGTCAACAAAGGAGTTGGTCCACATTTTCAATGCTTATTTTGCGTTAATGTTTACTGAGGAAAGATAGATAATAGTTTGGAGGACTAATAGTTTCTTGTATGCGTGTAACCAAATTAGACTATACAGAATTTGAATTTATGTAAAGACAATAAAACGCTTTATTGATCAACATATTGACCCAATAAAGCGCAGGACCTGATGGTATATAGGTAGAATCTGAAAGAAGGAGTCAGTACCCAGCATTGCAGAAGGCACTGTAATTGATTTTAAGCGATCAGTATACATTTTGTGAGGTACCAGATGACTGGGAAACAGCATATGTTGTGCTATTTCATCAAGAAGGTAGTAAGGAAATTTTGGGAAATAATAGGCCAGTTAGCTTAACATCTATGCTGTAAAGGTTCTGGAAAGTTAATGAAAGGGTCATTTAGAGAAATATTTAGAGATAACCAAGGTATTGATATGACTCCCAGCAACGGTTTCAGAAAAGGTAGCATCATGTCGACAAACCTTTTAGATTTGATGGAAAATACATTACTGCACTTGCAATCGACCAAGGATATCCATGTTGATATTGTATATTCTAGACTATTAGTAAAGCTTTTGATAGGTTCCCCACATAAGGCTGATGAAAAAAGTTATTGCAATGTGGTAATAGATGGAGTGGTAGATGGTTGGATTAAAGAGTGGATGCGAAATAGAAAACTACAAAAGCTAAAGGGAAATAAAATACATAGGAAATAGTGAAGAGTGGTGTCCCATACGGGTTCACAGTGCTGGGGCACTTTTGTTCCTCAATATATGATAAATGATTTAGACCAGGATTAATGCAAGGTTTCTAAGTTTGCAGATGATACTAAGTGGCCACCCAGTTAAGAATAGTGAAGGATGCATAAAGATTCAAAGTGATCTTGATAAACTTCTTGGTGGGCAATATAGTGGCACAATGAAATCTTCTAATTAAGTAAAAAAAGTGGTAAAGTTCTTCACCATAGGTTACTCAAAATAAAAAGTTTCTAAACTCGATATGAATGGGGATTGGCTTTGAGTCTGTGGACAAGAAAAAGATTTAGCGATGTCATTATAAGCAGTAATTTGAAAGTAGCAATCAGTGTTTTGGAAGCTAGAAGAAATAAAGTAATAAGATGCTGGGCATAATAAATCGCAATGTTGTTTCACAAAGAGCAAGGAAGTAATAAGTAAACGAATATAATAGCTATGTCATAGGACCATAATAGAGTATTTGTGCACAGAGTTATGGGCGCCCTTATTTAAAGAAAGGGACTTAAGAATATGAAGAAGAGAGTGCACCGTAGCAGCAAACAAGGATGATTTTCTGGTTGAAGGTAAGAGCTATGAGAGGCTGAAGAGTTAGGAATGTTTCTGTAGAAAGGCGATTTCTCAGAGGGGAACATGATACAAGTCTACAAAATATTTACATCTATGATAATACAGAGACACCATAAATTTTCATAGTTAGAACCATGGACAAGTGAACCAGGGTCATAGTAAGAAAATTAAGAAGAAAGCATGCCATCTTGATATAAGAAAGCAATAGCATTCAGTATAGGCGGTTTGTTCAAATTTTGGAATAGTACGTCCACAGCGAGGTTGTTGAGTGTGACTCGATTGCAACATTTAAGAAAGGCTTAGATTCGTTTAGGATGGGTTGGGTATCATAAAATATATTGACGAAGCCAAATTGGCGGGTGTTTAGTTACTTATAGTGAGTTATTAATGTTAGATGGCATAGTGTGACCATAACTTAGTATTAATGATGTGGAATGTTTGGGTATCATATTTATATAGCATTAGTCTTTCGACTAAGCCAATTGGTGCATTTGTAGTCTACAAACCAAATAGACCAAAAGCCCGCCTTAGGCGTGCTTTTGGATTTGCCATGAGGCATGTTTCGATAGTGGGTGCTGGACTAAGTCTCGATACGGCCAATGTGGCTTTTTACTGTCTCTAATGTCCTAATGTCCTAATCTTTCCTCTGTAAACATGAAGCAAAATAAGCATTGAAATCTTGACCAACTCCTTATCTTGAAACTTTACTAAATTTTCTCATCAATTTAATTGGACCTATTGTTCCTATTCTTTACTTTAAAATTAGTATAAAAGATAAAACTTCTTCAGGTCTTATTACTATTCCTTGCTAAATAATTAATTTCTGCCTCCCTCTTTGCCTTTCTTATTGACTGGTTAAGTTCGTTCCATTTTTCTATTTAACTTTTTCCTAAATCATACTTCCTATTATACCCTGAATAATTTAAAACATCTACGCTTTTCCATTAATTTTATCTCTTATCTCTCTATTCCACAAACAGGTTTCTCTTCGCACCTAATGAGGTTTATATTTTAAAACACTTTTACTGACTGGAATATTTAATTAAACTTGCTTTAAAAAATGTTCCACACATGATAAACAGTTTTTGGTCTTTAAACCTTTTATCCAGTCAGTCATATTAACTTAAGATGTCTCGTAAATTCTGGTACCAAATCGCCATTTCTTGAAATCTAGGATTTGTTCCTTATTAGCTTGCAATTTAGGCCCGGATTTCACATCATTATGTAAATCTAATTATTATATATGGTTACTAAGTCATAATGCCTATCACTCTCAATCTATATCAACCATACTTTCTCGTTAGTTAATATTAAGTCTTAACAGTGCATTGTGGTCTTGTGGCGTTCATGGACCATCTGGCTCAAAAACAGTTATCTAGTATACAATTTATAAATTCTGAACTACTATGGTCCGTTATTAGCACAAGGAATTCCCATTGAATGCCAGGACAATTAAAATCACCCATTATGACTATACCTTATTCTTTACTGTGGCATGCTGTTCAATTTTCTTTCAACAATTTCCGCACTTCTATTTACTTGACTCTGGCCAGAGAGGTCTTTAAAATGCCCTATTCGCTAATATGATTTATCAAAACTATACAGAGTCATACTACCTATACTGAATTCAATATCATGATTAGTTTAAAAAAATTCAGTCATTAATACAGATTGAATATTGCTTTTAATATAAAGCGCCACACCCCACTTCTTTCCTTCCAATGCTGCGTATAATAAACGTGAAATATCACTCTTTTCAAAATATTCCTGACGGAAGTCTCCATATAATTCTTCATTAACCCATGCCTCAGTTATGCAAAATAATGTCTAGATTCTCATTTATGGTATAACTAATCAGCTCATCTTTTTTATTTCTGAGGCTATAAGCATTTGTGTAAAAGCATTTGATATTCGAAATGCTGCTATTTTTATTGCTAACATCATTATTTGAACCTGTAACAACACTAGTTTTATTTATATCACCACTATTACAGTTACCATTGCTATTATTCATATCCTGATTTAGCCCATCACCCCCAACTTTACCTAGTTTTTTGCTAAACAAGTCTCCAAACTGGTGCTGAAAAGCCCAACACCTTTACGACTCAAGTGACTCCATCTGCCGCAAAAAAAGAAATAAATAATAATTAACATGATTAGTGGAAATAATTTAAAAATACGTGAACTATAGTAATCTAATAATATTATCAAAAAGTGTATAGGATAATAATATTAATATTAAAATATAGTTAATAGTAGAGATTATTAATGAAATATAATGTATTTTGTTAAATATAGTAATTAGCATAATAGTAATAATGATAATGATAATAATAATTGTATATATATTTTTATATAATTTAATGTGTTATATGATATATTTTTTTTTTAGTATTTTATAGTTTATTTATTTAAAAGTGCCGGAGCTCAGTGGATAGAGCACTCTCCAACAAAGTGAGGTCCCAGGTTATCGCAAACAGGTCAGGTGGAGATTGTCAGCAATCTCTCCTTTGGCTTTGCTTGTAATGCTCGGACGATTAATAGAGTTTTACACCCCCTCCTAGCGATTAGGCTCTGCCAGAACGGTGGCTGTTTTATCGCTATAATTATATAACAGAATGCCGGCGTATCCGGTTTTAATTCAATCTCTCT
>JABUQX010074449.1:0-5000 GCA_015478945.1 Trachelipus rathkii | reverse complement strand
ATAGATAAAAATATATTATCTCTATTTTTCTATAAGGAGTTGATAGATTGAGACGAAAAAGGAACAGTTCCAATATATTTTTTACTAATTCTTTCCTTCCACCTTAAATAATAAAAAAAAAAAAAAGTTATTATTTTTTTTAAATTAAAATTTTTTAAATTTTTTTGGGTGTGCAAAAAAAAAGAGGAAGGTTATTATTATAAAAATATATTTCTATATAATTAAATTAATTATATTTTCTGGTTTCATAGTTAGAATTCAGAAAATTAAAATGAGTTAGTTGTTCACTCAATTTATAATACTCTGGCATAACATTTGCTTCTCAGAAAGCGGGTTGCGTTTTCTATGTTTAATTAATTCTTGTCTCATGATAGTTTAAATTCATTATACTATGATCTTACTTATAATCCTTTTTTTTTTTATTCATCTCACCTCTAGTTTATCCATGCTTTCCTGTCTCTCATCTTTGGTGACCCTCTACTCCCACTATGGGGATTATATATATATATAAATATAGGTATATTTATATAATTATTTACCTTTTATTATTTATATTATATATTATTGATGTGGTGAGATATAATAAAAATAATTTTTATTTAATATTTTTATATATATTCCTCACCTTATACTATAATGATTAATAAATATATTTTATAAAATAAATATAGGTACTTAGGCATACAATTTTTTACCACCATATATAATATTATAATAAATAATAATATATATATATAAAAATAATAAATATATCCTCGAAATACCTATCTTTTCACCCCTCCTTTAACCTTAACCTATAACTTTTCACATATGCACTTTTTATTAATGTTAAATAACAAATTTAACGTAAGCATTAAAAGTTTCTTTTGTTTTTTTCTTATTGTCTTATCCTCTTATATGATTATAACTTGCTGATCATTCCTTCTCCTCACCAGACCCTATTGTCTCTATCTTAAAATCTTTATTATATACTCGTATATTCATTCCTTATATCCTTAGATCGACCCTACTTTTAGGTGGTATTATACTCAGAGAATTTATAAGAGAAAGCACTGGGTAGTCCCTCACATTTCAAGATAGAATTTTGGGTTAATTTCTCCTTTTCTATCACCCTTCTTTTATATTGTGAATGCCTCTCTCAAATTTCATTCTCAATACTAACTTTATAGCTAAAGCATTATTTACCAAATTTCAAGGGGGACGATCTATCTAACAACCCCTAATTGGAAGCGGAAAATTACAACTTTATGAGGGGGCGGCACCCCTTAAAGATGAAGCACGGATGCGTACCCCCGTCTACGACGATGTTACGTCATAAAAAGGGGGAGTAACAAGTATCTGGGGGTATACCAAGTTTTTTCTGTTTGGTGGTAATATACCCAAACTCTCTAACCCCATAACCTAAAATGAGGAGCTAAGGAAAATTTATATATAACATAATTAGCCAAAATGAAATAATTGTGTTTACTCTTGACTGACCTGTTGGGCAAGGGTTCAGGGCTCCTGTAAGAAAAAAATATATTTGTGTGAAATTTCGTTCCTTTTTCTTTTCGTTGAGAATGTTGTTGTTTGGATAATATCAAAAACCAAAAAGCTCCAATTTACTGTGTCCAAATCAGCAGATATGAGACGAAAGCGGAGTTAAGGGGCTCTTTTAATCTCTTTCTATATTTCATTTTTCATATTTAACGTGTTTTTACAAGAATCAGATTTTTTAATAAATACACGTAGTCTGACCTATGTGTGTTAATAATCGCCCATTGAATATGTACAGGTAAAAAAAAGAAAAAAAAAAAAGGAAAAAAGAAATGCTGCTGAGCAAATGAAAGCGTCGGGATTTAAAAGAAATCGATTTTTTTGTTAAGAGATAGAAATTTCTATTAGGCGAAAGGATTTTCTGTTTGGTTTGCTGGATTACCGTACTTAAACCAATTCTTTTAGATTAACGTTTAATAAATAAATGGCACCAATCATCCTCCATTTTGCACTCCACTTTGTCCTTCTTCACACATATGTATTGCTACACTCTAACAAAAACATATCCTATTATTATACCTATTATTACTTAAGTGTTTTAGAGCCCGAACTTTTGGGGGGAATAGTTTTCTCCGTTTAATTGTGATACTTATTATTACCTATAAAGTCTTTTCTCATTTCACTCAATAACACTAGCGTGGAGGATACTAGAATTTTAAGATTTCGATTGAGTTCGATTAGTTGTAATTAAGAGCTTCTAGAAGGAAAAATTCAATACCTTATGCCTACTAAAAGTCCCATTCTGTGTAGTCGCTGCCGAGCGGAAGGGTTTGTTAAAGTACAATTGGTTGCGGGGGGGTGGGTTGTGGTCATCTTTATGGTACATCGGTCACTAAACCTCAAGTCCGCATCGTCAATGCTGGTCTTCTCTTAGTCTTCTGTAGGGTATGAGTGGAAAGAGTGTCCGGCGATTAACTGCGTGTGGTGGTGTACCTTTGATTGCTTGTTTTCGGGGAGTATAGTGTTACGAGTTATTGAGCGAGGGGGTAGTTTGTTTTTTAGGAGTGAGAAAATTAAATACTGATAAGATGAATAATGAGGTCTGTTTAAAAAATGCTTAGGAAAAGGACGATAAAAAAAAAACAAAAAAAAAACGGATAGATTTGAACTTATATACAGTGACTTTAATCATAATTTTAATACTGGAAACTCGAATTTTTTGTATAAGTATAATATTCGAATGCTAATAAATTCTACCCTGCCAGATGTTAATGTTCCTTTTTCTTAACCTATTATTTATTAAACTGGTCTGTGGAGAAAAATTCAGTTTTGAGGATTCTGCTTTTCATTTTTTCACAAAATATTCATAGCTCCCGTTAGCAATTAGTTCAATCAGATGAAACGTGTATCAAAGTGAATACCTTATCACCTCTCTTGATTATTTTTATAACTTATGCAGATCTTTCCAGTTTTATATAAATTATTTTATTTATATTATATAACCAAATAATTTATATATTAAAGAAATATTTAAGACTCTAAGTATGAAAAAGATATGTATATAAATATATAATGGAATAATACCCTATTAATATTAATGCTGGCCTGAAGTAATAATATTTCGGCTCCTGCATATGCAGATTATTACTAAGGGGGGGAACACATAACTAACTCAACATAAATATATAAAAATATATATAAATATAAAATAAATAAAAAAATATAAATATAATCATATATAATGTTATTAATAATGAGTTTTCTAATTGGAAGTATAAATGTGAGATGAATGCAAGGAATACTTTTCTTCTTCATATGGCAAGCCTTGCAAACAAATAAATTATAAAGAAAGTCTTTTGTGTGTGTTGTTAACTTCACTTGAAATCCTAGATGACGTCTTCATTCTAAGTTGTTTAGTTGCCCTTTGCTATGCAATGAAAGCAAGGATGGAAAGTATCACGTGTTACTTAGGTTTCTGTTATTTGAATACCGTTAGTTATTGTATTTATTATGTCGAAATAATATAACTCAAATGACGGTCGTATTGATCTATACCAAACTATCAACGTTTTTCAAGGAAATGCAAAATATAAAGAGTTGGGGATAGCTTGTAATGTTAGCAAAAATGAATATTTAATAATAATATTAATCAATATTAACAGCCAGTAATCACAATCATACACACACATATAGAATTAATATAATACATATATATATATAAATACATAATACTTTTTGTAATTATTATTAAATTATTGATATTTTTTTATATTTTTTATTATTTTCATTATTTCATTTTAAGAGTTATATATTATAAATAATATTATATTATAATGTATATACTATAAATATATATATAATGTATTTATATTATTATATATAAAATAATTAGAATTAAATATCTATAATCAATTATTACATATAATATACTATAAAATTATATATCTTTCACAAAATTGCAGCTCCACAAACCTCTCTGGTTGATTGTTGGTCCGGCTGAGGGAGTGAAGATAGAAAACCTCTATGCAAAATTTCGGGACCATTGGGCTACATTAGGAGGACTCCCAAGGGCCCTAAAGTTCCATATTTCACATAATAATTAGCATTTTATTTGAACATCAACTAATTCATGGTGGAATATATTACGAGAACTGTTGTTATGGGGCAACTTAAGAATCGAAGAGAAGCTATTCCACTCTCACAGTTAACGTTGTAATATAAATATTGACATAGTAATTTATTTATTTTTGAAATTTAGTTCTTTTTATCATAGATTTATGTGGGGTGTCAGCGTTCTGTGGTAGAGTGGTTGGCTTAATAGAGTTTTACGACTACTGCTTTCCTGTTACTTCACTAACAATATTGAAACCTTAAAGGTAGAGGATAATATTGTTATCTTGTCGCGATCACTCTGCGGCTTAATATATGCCTCTGATAATAATTCGTATTAATTAATCCTTCACTTTCTCTTCTCTATGAACAAAAATCGAATTAATCAACTCAAATGCATTTCATGTTATTGTTTCTATTACAGCAATTAAGGTAAATCACTCTTTTTTTGAGGGGAGGGAATGAAATTTTCATTTTGCTCAATGCTTGCAAGAAACTTTTGTTATCTCTTCTATGTCTATTACTATTCTACCAAAACTATCTTCCATATCGCTACCCTCTATTTTCCTAAAGTTAACGAATCTATTATATTATTAAGACGATTATTTCATTTTTTATTTCTTTAGCTCTAGTTTGGTGCTGGGGTGGGAGAATCAACAAGGAAAATTTAGATTTACGAAGCTTTCGAGTAAATATCTGGCACAAAGATTTAAAATAATCTAAGCTTCCCACTTTCAAAAAAAACCCCGGTATTTTATCCTTTCTTCTCCTGTTGTAACCTGGTCTCTCGACTTTTCGATTCCAGTCGCTATCTTTTAGCTGGTTTTTTGGGGCTGGCTGGTAGATAGGCACCAGTTGTATCCTTTAAATGTCTGACCAGTGAGGTTGAGTAGTTGCGCTGCAGAGTTGAACTG